>JAJIZL010032446.1:0-52943 GCA_023969395.1 Amblyomma maculatum
ACTGACTGACTGACTGACTGACTGACTGACTGACTGACTGACTGACTGAACTACGACAGTCGGTTGGTTGGTCGATAGATTGTTCAAGTGATATGATTGGTTGATTGATTGATCGAACGATCGATTGATCAAGAGATCAATCAATCACCGTCATTGGTAGTACCTTTTCAGCGTAAAAAAGTTCTTCAAATTAAATTCAGGTGTCATCTTGACAACATTCAATGTCTGTGGCAATGTAAAAAATAGCTTCTGGTTCTTGTGCGCCCACAGGAAGGAACCAGTCACGAGTACTACCTACCACCTGATGTTTGGTTTGACTTCATGTCGGTAAGTACCGGAAAGATCGGCGTACTTATTTCGCCACAGCTTGCGCTTGTCTGTCCTCGATCTTTTGCACGTGCCGTTAAACCTCAAATACCACTGCTGCCTGAATAGGCTTCCTAAGACAATCGTCACAGGAGTTGAGAAATACTAGAAAGTATTACAGCCTCATAATTAATGTCACGGCGTCAAAACATTTATCGGCATGGCTCAGGGTCAGTCTTCGGCCGGTGTACTCTTGATTGGAGAAAGATGTATTTAGTGATGCACTTTGCGTTCAATGCTCTGGGAAGCATATGAAGAAAGATTTAGTACGATATTTTTTAGGTGCTTTGTTTGTAGGCTTCTTTAAATGTCGCTGTTGATGAGATTTGTGTGCTTGCATCTGCTTTTCCGTAAGTAACTACAGACATACCTTAACAAACTTCCTTTTAGCAAGCGATGTCGCAATGGTAGTATAGCGAAGCAAAGTAAAAAAGAAAATTGTTTAGATACACACTTAACTTAGCAGCGATTCGCCGCGCATCGTTCATCGTTCGCGGAAACTGAACGAGCTCCCTTCAACATTGAATAGAATGGCATCAGTAGCAAAGTACGATTATCATTTGAATCTTGACGCATTCGTTCGACCGGTGCTCTTATTGTTTTTTGTGTAATTCACCCAGCGCTGGTTAATTGTGCATAATTGATCTTCTTCAGGGAGCACGAAAAGATGGATCCACAGAGATGATGACTCGCAGTGTAACGGAGAACTCAACCTTGATGATCCACGTCAGAGGAGGTCAGGTCATTCCTGTGCAACCCACGCTGAAGAACACCATGAATAGGCAAGTGTGTGTGTGTGTGTGTGTGTGTGTGTGTGTGTGTGTGTGTGTGTGCGTGCGTGTGTATGCGTGTTGCCATTTTATGAACAGCAAGGAAAGTAGCTGATGTGAAACTTCCAGCTACTTTGAGTGGCCGTCGTTAACTTTCGTGCGTGATTTGCAGTAAGAGGGAATTTCACGAGGGATTCGTTTTATATGCGTTTTACTAAAATTGTAACAAGGGTATCACACAGACCATATCTGGTAATAAGGGAGTAATTACTCAGTGACATCCACCCAAACGCAGCCATACGGCTACAAAGGAAAGCTATACAGCTTTCTCATAAACTTCACAGGTAAAGAAAAATTTGTCCTGGTCCGGATCTTTATCACAAATCTGCTCCACCTTGGCAGATGCCCCTAAAATATTCGATCACTATGTCCGGTAACTGGTGACGTCTGCACTGTGATTAAAAATATTGAGTGACGTCAGTTCGCTTTGTATCCCTGCTATGACAACAGCCGGAGCTAGCTGTTATAAGGCAAGCTTACTGAGTTCAAGAAAAAAGCTTTTCTCTTGTGCTATGCTAATTTGAATGCAAAAAGTGACAATACGCGTATATCTGATTAATATTACGTATTTTGGTCCCTAGGAGTAACGTTCCATACGACCTTTACGTTTACCCAAAAGATGGGTTTGCAACCGGCGAACTGTTCGTTGATGATGGTTTGGCTCAAGGTAAGATATCTGCTTGTTTGCTTAAAGTGGGAGATCGTTTTAACCGAATAATAAGACTAGCATTTGCCGTATATGCTTCCTTATTCGCGGATGATACGTCGTATAATCGACCTAGTAACGTCGAGAATAGAAATGCAATGTAAATAAGATTGATAAAGTTGGAAGGTCGTATCGGTGGACCATTGGAATCCCCGAGTCACCACCGTGCTATGAAGGCGGACGGCAAAGTGCACCACAAACTGGAGCACTAGTTCTGTATTTTTTGCTTGTTTTTATGACGGGGTTTCCAAAGCTCGCGGTTGACACGGAGCTTCGTACTTTTCTCAATATCAGTATCTTGCTAGGATCTTTTGTGCAACTTTCTCCAAGAAGAAGGGGCGTGCAAATCCTCTGTGCAGTAACGGTTACCGTACGGTAATGCCATAGTTTGTAAAATCTATAGTGGGGCCTGAGCACAGGACTTTCTGCAGTAGCATCGGTGTCCCTTCATTTTCAGATTATGTAGCCGAATCTGGGCTTCGCCCTGGACTCTACTCACGTATTCGCTTACCCTCGAATCACGGTTAGGAAAAAAAACAAACGAAAATCGGGCCTACCAATACGCGGGTAAACACAATAATACCCACATCATAGTCCTAATGCTTCGTTTTTGACTTCTTTTTCCAATTAGGGACCATCGAATCAAATCAGTACGACCTATACAGCTTCATCCTTGCCCAGGTAAAATGTGAAGGCATTTTGTTTACGAAAGTCGTACTGGTATTTTATGGAGCCTTACAGCGAGTACGTTTATTCCTGCTTTCAGAACCTCCTGCGTGTGTCTGTTAGCCACTTCGGCAACGGAACTCGGCAGAACGCGACGGTCAGAAACGTCGTGTTCTTTGACGTCGATGTCCCCCCATCCAGGGTGACGATGAACAAGAACAACCTTGCTCAGAGCTCCGTGGTGCATAACGCCACAAAAAAGGTAAGCAGTCTATCATCAGAAACCGACGTCCATCACTTGAACTTGACCCTTGCACGCTATATAGAGTGCACAACAGCACTGCTCCTAAAAACTAAGATAATCCGTACCAAAAAAATGCAAAATACACAAACTGACTTTCGTTTTTTGGCGTAAATTTGCATACAGTAGGTGGACTTAATTAGGGGCTGGTACCTATTGGGGGCAGGTGACCTGGTCACTGGCTTCGGATTGAGTGGACATCTTGCATACAGGGGTTTTACATGAACTCGACGACGTCTGGCCGAGTCGGCCTATTGGGCTGAAAACTGGTTGTTGGACTCATGCGTACACTAGTGCGTAGAGATTAATGACCGCTAGTGTGTCGTTAGGATGTCCAGCTTATAAGCTCGACACCCTAAGACATTCTTGCAGTAATCAGTCCGACTGCAGGGGGTAGGTTTACTCGACCCGTCCCGCTGGGGCACCGCCTCCTCTCTTGCCTCTTTGCTGGTCCGGCAGCAGCAGGAGACGGGACCGTGAGCTGTTCGTCTGCGCATTCCTCCTCTCCCGCCTGCTCGTGGTTCACTTGCTTGACGCGATCTATACCGGCGATCTCGACCCGACTGAGGGTGCGTTCCAATTCTTTAGACCTGCAAGACTGTTTCGTAGACGTCTTGAAGACGTCTACTACCCGTTCGCATATTGGAACACTTGTCTACGCCTCGTGCCATCTCGCGGCATAAAAAATAAACTAAAATTTTTGGATGACTATTATAATCGGGATTTTTTTACAAACTTGGTAATGATGCAGGCGAAAAACATATTTTTAACAAGTAGCAGATTTTTCGCGGCAATAATACTGCGTGTTTCATCGTCACAGTATAAATCAACTATCGGTCGGTCTGCTACAAGTATTGATCGCACAGTGGACGCGCTCACGGTAGACAATATTAGCGGTGTTATTAGACTTTTATTACTGGGGCTCAAATGTACACGCTTCTCGAATGTGCTCTTCTACAGTCCTTCAAACATAAAAGATACAAAACGCTGTAAACTTAAAAAGATTCTGGACGGAAGGTGATTCATACGGATACTACGGCAAAAGAAAAAAAGATTTGTGCCATTATACCCGTTTTCTACTGTCACTAAGGAAGGAAACCAAAGACAGCAAAATGTTATAATAATATACATGCAGGCTAAAATCAGTATGAAACAAGCCAGCATTCAGGCAAGTTTGTTCTGAGGTTAACTGAATATGCACGGAAGAATTTGCTATGGCTACTACAGCAAGTAAAACACATCTGTGTGCCGGAAACCATCTGTTCTGACACCCTGCGAGGTACCCAAAGGGCGAAGAGTGTGTCTATATAATCAAGGCATAAGCAACCGTCGTCGTCAAATTATAAACCGATCACGTAAACAGACCAACAGCGTCCGCCTCTCCCAACAACAACGCGTGCTTCTCTTACGTGATTTAGAAATATGCATTGCTAGGCATCTCACGACTATGAAGGCTGCTTAATTCGCCACTAGTTTGAACACGCATTGACGGAACGACTTGCATTTGAAAGGTGATGCATATGCATACTCTAGCCATCACGAAAAGCAAGACTCGCCCAGCGGCGAAGATCAGCGCGCTGTCCGTCACGTTTAGACAGCAAAATAGCCTGCATCAATGTTGACTTCGGCGAAGCAGTCTTCTTGGACGGCTTCGCGAGAATTGGAACGCATCCTATGATGGCAGCTGTCAGGCTAAACGTCTTAATAGACGTCTACTAAGGAGTATTGAAATGCACTTTGAAGGGCCCGACAGAAACGGGCTCATGTAAACCCAGATGGATCAGGCTCCCTAAGCCCGACATCTGGCTCGTCCCTACTCGACCCGCTAGCGTCGGGCTCTATATACAGTTGAACTCAGATACATCGAATTCAAAGGCGAACTTGAAATAGTTCAGTATATCAGCAATTTGAGTCGACGAGGCGTACGTGAAAGTCCTGGAAGAGATATATATATATATATATATATATATATATATATATATATATATATATTGGCTGCACAGCAACCATAGTTCTGCATAAAGAAAGTAACAAAATTCCCATAATGAACGATGTTAGGCAAGGAGACACGATCTCCCCAGTACTATTCACAGCTTGCTTAGAGGAAGTATCCAGAGACTTCGAATGGGAACAGTAAGGGATAAAGGCAGATGGAAAATACCTCAGTAATCTGCGATTTGCTGATGACATTGCCTTGTTAAGTAACTCGGGGGATGAACTGCAAATAATGATTGATGACCTAGACAAGAAAAGTAGAAAGGTAGGCTTGATAATCAATATGCAGTAGTCTAAGGTAGAGTTCAACAGCCTCGGGAAGGAACAGCAGTTTACGTTAGGTAGCGAAGCACTGGAAGTAGTAGGCGAATATGTCTACTTAGGACGGGTAGTAACCGCAGATCCGGACTATGAAAAAGGAAATAACAAGAAGAATAAGATTGGGATGGAGCGCATTTGGCAAGTACTCGCAGATTATGACTAGCAGCTTACTGGTATTGCTCAAGAGGAAAGTATACAACAGTTGCATTTTACTTGTACTCACCTATGGGGCTGAAACGTGGAGGCTAAGCAACAGGGTTCTACTTAAGTTGAGGACAACACAGAGGGCTATGGAACGAAAAATGGTAGGGGTAACATTAAGAGATAGAAAGCATGCAGAGTGGATCAGAGAAATAACTCAAGTAACTGACATTCTAGTGGAAATCAAGAAGAAGAAATGGGCATGGGCAGGACATCTAGTGCGAGGAGAGGATAACCGATGGTCGCTTAGGGTAACAAATTTGATTCCAAGGGAAGGAAAGCGTAGCATGGGGTGGCAGAAAATTAGATGGGCGGATGAGGTTAAGAAGTTCGCAGGGGTCAAGTGGATGCAGCTAGCACAGAACCGGGTTAATTAGAGAAATATGGGAGAGGCCTTCACCCTGCAATGGGTATAGTCAGGATGATGATGATGATGATCAGTAATTTGACATATGAAAGGACAGTAGATGCACTTACCAGTAACGTCGATGAAAAAAAAAAAGGACTGTACCCATGCTAGTTACGTGCTTCTTGCAACGACGTGCCGCCTGGCCGCGTAGGTACTGGCAGCGAGCTATGGTGGCTTCCACTAGCCACCATTAGCGAACCAATCCTTAGAGTTGCTAAACCTAACCCCTTCTGCATCGAAATCGCGCCGGATAGTGATATAAAGCTAGCTGCGGCCTTTCAAATGTGTCAAATAATGATACAATGGCTATAAATAGTATACTGTCATTGAAAGTAAGGCACAGTTGGTTTGGACAAAGTCTTCGGTTTTAGAAGGACGCCAGGCGCTGGCTAACGCTAAGCTTTAATTAGTCATGTTGACTTAACCCTGCGCATGACAGCGTTTTGGCGTGAAAAGTGACTACCAGAGAATGGAGGGCACTGTTAAGTACACCCCACGTGCACCTCGCCATGCGTTTTCACAGCGTTAGCAAGCGCCCAAGACCTCGCTGCCAACCGCTCTCCGCTTGCGAAAAGTTATTTAAAGGGGCGTGGCATGAGTTCGATAAACGTGAGCTCGATAAACGAAGCTCGATAAAATCGAAAAATAGTGCTATACATTTACGTGGTGTTTTCAAAAGGATGTCTGGATCTCTGTTTGACATAAATTTTAATTTGATATATCCAGAATCGGTATACCGCTACTGTACAGCTTTGCACAATTCGCCGAATTCGACTGCGATAAAAGGAACGCTAATTGCAACCCCTTCCCGAAAATATTAAATTGCCAAAGGTCCCCAATAATTACTTGATTTGCGTTGATGTAGATGGTAGGGTTGTGCTGCGCACGAGCTGCACCAATGCTGCATTTCTTTTGACACTTTCCGTACATCACTAAGCGTGATCGCAGCAAACAAGGCAGGTTTAGAGTATGGGAGTATCTGAACATCGCTTAATGCACTGATAAGCTACCAGTGTTGTGTAGTTCCACAAGACACTTTACCTATACGGTGTGTTTATAACCCTTGCGACCGATCTCGTTTTCTTTTTCTACAGAGCCTGTCAATCTCAGTCAACCTGCTGCTTCGTTCGCTCACCAGTATGGCTACGGAGGCAGTCCTGCAAATCTACTAATAACTGTGCAGCTCACACGAGTGGCTTCAGTGACACACAATTTTGCCCGGTTCGAGGTGGTCGTTCCTCAGGTCATTATCTGCTTTTTCGCGCTGCACTCCAAAGGGGGAACGTAATTTACATTCATTTTCCATGAGTGTAGCGATGTCCAAGTGAAGAAGGAAAGAGCACAGTGATATGTACTTGCTTGTGAGACGATGAAACGTGTATAGTGTATGCAATGGTGTTTCGTGCGCTTTCGCTGGGGGCACCAATACTGCTCTAGCTATTCCTCTTGGATTTCGCGATATGGTGCTACACTGAGTGTTACACATTCCTGACATGCTTGGCACACTGAAACGAACGTAAGGTTATTTGAAATGTTCTACAAGAGTGATAGGTACCGGTCGGTCACTGGGTGTGTTTTTGTTCAAACTTTTGTGAGGAATGTCGGTCATATGAAGTCGTTATGAAAAAGTGCAAGTGCGTATAGAGGTATTCACATTTTTTCCTTATTTTGAAACTTTTACTGGCGACTTTTTAACTTAATGACTATATAACGCTTCCCTGCCCTCCGCCCTACTTTTCTCCTCCTCCTCCTCTTCCTTTAACCCAGATCACTACATGATACTTCGGGATGCACGTCATGCAAAATGTAGATAGACGAGAGCATCTACAAAGTACGCGTGCTTGTAAGGAAACATCCTGATAACTGTGTGCTGTCCACCAGTGATGTTCATCTCATACCGTGTTCGTGTGTCAGCAGCCCTGCTGTGAATGGTTCGCAATGAGAAAATGTGCGTGTGCTTGAAAACATTACGTTGCATGCACGCTCATAACTGAGATCATTGTCATTTATGTTCAGGTTTTTTGCATTGACATACTGCGCCGAGCCTGTCTGATATATTTTTTCGTATTCTTAGGACAATTACAGTTTAGACTTACTGTTTCAGCTCGCGCACCTCGGAACTAGGATTTCTGTTCGTTACATCAGCCTAGCAGGCTTCTACCGTAAATGTTGAGTAGTAATGCCTCACATTTAATAATTTATTGCGTGACTATATGTTGAGAAATCAAGTTTACGTTTTGTAAAACAATGTAAGTAGCGTTCTTCAGGGTGAGCTTCATTGCTGACAACATGTATACTGGTTTTATATAGTTACATGTATACCAGCATCCTTGTCACTTCCGATCGCAGTATAGAAGTCTTAGTGCCATTACTTCTATTTCCTATGTGCGTTTCTTTTTTATCCGCGCTATTTTGAATATTTATGATTTCGTTACCCTGTTACCTTCCACAACAAAGTATTACAAAGGTAAATCTGTATTCTAGACTTTGTTTTATGCGACTTTAGAAGCTTACGTCACCTTGCTTAAATATTATGTCGTTTGTTGCCACAGTGCTATTACAGAAAGATAAAATAAATACTTTCATGTGAATAACTTCTGTGCCTATGTTGTGTTTTCCTTTGTTTCCTATTGGCCACTGTCCGTACACCTCGCCTTTCCTCCCTTACATTTTGCGTGGAATGAAGGCATCATCAGCATCAATCCCCTCTAAGCCTGCTGCGGAGGAAAGGGCTTCTCCCACTAATTTCGAACTAACCGAGTCCACCTGTGGCCACCGTGTGTCTGCAAACTTTCCAATATCCTCTGCTCACCTGACTCTCTGCCATTCTTAGGTGTGCGTTTTCGCACTGCTAGAATCCACTGCTTTCCTCGTAGGAATCAAACGTTACTTCCTTTGCATCACGCACTCTCCCCGTGTCCGTGTCGGTGGTTTCCTTTCGTATGTTAAAACAATCCTTCAAGGTCATTCATTTGTGTAAGCTAGGTAGTGTGCATGTTCAAGCTTCATCACCGCCTCACCACAGCTGGGCCACTCGATTGCACCTTCTGCGTGCCGCCGCCCAAACCGCGAGTGACGTCATCCTCGCAATCACGTGGCCACCATGGCCACCAGCTTTGTCCTGAATGTGCTCCCCCTCCCCCTCACTGCTGTTTTAAACCGGTGCTCTCACCACCTTGGGGCAGCTGTTCAAAGAAGCTATGCTGCTTAAGTGCCGGCTAGCTTCGTCTGAAAATAAAAACAAAAAAGCTAAACCATGAATCGGTAACTAAGTTCGTTTAGAAGGTCCACCTTGGTTGAAGCTCGCCAATTTTTTTTTCTTTGATCACCGAACAGTTTGAAACCCTGCAGCACATACGACCATTCGTTGACTGAGAATTACTTGAGCAAACACTGAGATTGCTTGACACACTCGACCAGCTATCGTAAATAAAATACCAAAAATTTCTGGCAGCGGTGGGATTCGAACCCACGCCCCCGAAGAGACTGGTGCCTTAAACCAGCGCCTTAGACCGCTCGGCCACGCTACCGATGGGAAACGGCTGACTACGTGACCAGTGTGCTGTTGCTCTTGGCCTCGATCCAATTGCTCCACGTTTGGACCAGGTTTTATCGGGCGGCGACCTGCACTTGCTCTGTTCTTTCGAGCACTAACGTCTCTCACAGTGATGTACTCGAAAAGCGTCTTCTTCGATAACGATGTCTTTTTCTTTCAGTGGATTCGCACTGCACAAACATTAGTCTTATTCATTTGGAGCTACCGTGTTTTCTCGGATGTTGTCCACGGATTTTAGGTATCCTCAAATGTTAAGGTTTAGCACTTCTCTTGCAAGGTGCGTAATATTAATTTTTTTTTCTCGTATCTTCCATCATAACATGTGACACTAGCGTAATTTTCGATTAAACGCTTTTTTTTCGGGAGTTTTTGAGATGTGCCTACGTCACCGATTTTCAGCTGACTAGTTTTACATGTGCTTACTACACGTACTTACCTATAACTTGATTAAGAGGTATATCGGCCGAGCGACTTGCACCCAAGAAGAGTACAAAGCTTTACTACTGATAACAGACCCCTTTTATAATAGTTACGTCTGCTTCACCTCTATGCTGCATTCCCTAGTAATGGCGGAACAGCAATGTATTGAAAGATTATATTATGGCCATAATTCATGTGATTTATGCATCAGAACATATTCGCATAACTTCCCTATCACCACTACATGCATCTGTGTAGGAGCAACATGTCGCCGTTTTTCTGCCGGCCAGTTACGCCATGTTTGGGGCAGGAAGCAGCGTGGGAAAGTGTACTTAACGATGTTTGCATGGAGTTTTTGTGGTTTTGTGGGGTTTTAACGTCCCAAAGCAACCCAGGCTATGAGAGACGCCGTAGTGGAGGACTCCGGAAATTTCGACCACCTGGGGTCCTTTAACGTGCACTGACGTCACACAGCACACGGGATGCAAGGGGTCCATTGGTGTCGGACTTCATTAAAGTATAGACTCTCCGGATATTTGTCTGCAGACAAGGATACAGTGAAAGATAGTTCAATATAGATACGATCACGTTACATATGTGAGAAGAGAAGCCTTCACTCTAAGCTCCACTTGTAAATCACGCAATGTACGCGTTGCTTTTGAGCACTATGTAGCGAGGGCGAACGAAAATTTTAATTTTCCAAGTTAGAATCGAGCCACGCGGGCTGTGCACCATGTGCGGATCACAGCCTGAAAAATTCAGTACTATGGTGATTACAGTTGTGATTCCAATCTTCGTTGCGTTCTATCCCGTTATTATACGCAACATAAGGCGATGGTTTAGAGAACAGCTGTTATACGCCCTTTCGGCGGTTCGGCCGCGTCGCTACTGTTTTCGGCGCAACCGAACTTAAGAGTGTCAAGAGCGAGTGATTAGCCAATGATAATTTCTGAGAAGAAGAGAAAGAAGAGCCACGAGCTCTGCCCCGCTCTCTAGTGGGCCCCCTTTCTCTTTTTCTGAGAAATTCCCTTTGGCTTTTAGGAAAAATAAAAGAGTGCTTTGTAACTGCACCATACATATTCATACAAATATTTCTCGTTTGTTTTGCGCAAAAGCAGAAAAAAAAAAATATTAAGATATGAGACGAATACACAGCGCTGATTAATGAGGGAAGTTTTATTTCATTGCCGTCATATGTACAGATTGGCGACTCCAAGGGTTCCAGAACACGCACGCATAGAACGAAAAAAAAAAAAATGACGTGGAAAAAAGAACTTCAGATATTCGCTGCTTTATTCTGTGGCGCGATGAGCTGTCAATTCTAGGAGAAGCATAATAATTGCGTTGCATTTTCTCTCTCCAATTTGTTTTGCTTTCGATGTGTTTGTGTTCTATCCGTGTGTGTTTCGATATCCTTCGACGTCATTGATCTATTTACACGTGGCTGAACTGAAATAAAGCTTGCTTTGTTGGTCAGCTGTGTGTATCGTCCCACGTTTCTGTCGTCGTTTCGTGCGCGCCTGTGATCGCCCTGTACACTTCACGGGGCTTCTGGACCAATGAGCATGCCAAAACGTTGAAAAGCTCTGGTGAGTTTAATTTATTGAACATATCCGGTATTGAATAGCTGGTCCAGTTGTGTAGATTGCGAGGCCTTGGCAGTTAGCTGCACAGTGATTTTGACAATGATTAAGTAACAGTCTGATAGGCAAGTTCTAGCTTTGCTTTTCACTACTGGAAAAGATGTCCTAGTAGAAAGTTTATGGTAAGGACCTGCCCCGCCGCCGTGTTGCAGTGGTTAGGGAGCTCGACTGCTGCGTGCAAGGATGCGGAATCGAATCATGACCGCGGCGGCCGCTATTCGATGGAGGCGGAGAGCAAGGCACCCATATGCTGTGCGATGTCACTGCACGTTAAAGAACCCCGGGTGATCACAATTTCCGGAGCTGTCCTCAACTGCACCTCTCATTGCATGAGTCACTTTGGGACGTTAAGCCTCATAAACCATAATTTATAGACTTGACATATTTCTTCTTTTACACTGGCTGGCGTATTTCATCGGCTTCCTTGGTTATTGGGAATGCAAATAGCTCTAAGTCCAATACCCTTACACGCGTTTCCTGGCTCATCCTGGAAATTTTAGCTCTTCAATTTGGTTAAAGGCATCGGACGAAAAATCTGTTAAGCTGTTGGAAAAAGAAGTAAAAAGTTAAGAGTTGGGAAATTTTACATGTGCAATAAAAATAAACAAATTAACAAATTAACACATTTTCGTTTAAGCAACGAATTTAGTGCGGGTATAGTGTCTAGTGCACACGATTTACGGTAGCACCGATGATACCCAGAGGTTGGTAACGGTATATTTAATTTATGTCCTCTGAGATGAACTAAGGGGGCGCTTGGGCCAGTTGGTGTGACAAAGCGATGTGACACGGTCGAGTAGAGAAGGGTTCGTGTCTCACTGCGCCCTCTCTCTACCATGCTTTACCGCTTCTGTGTGACCAGGGTGATAGTGAAGGGAAATAAACAATGTAGCTCATGACTGCTGCGTGATTGGCCACTTGACTTGACCACTTAGCGAGGTCACCTCTCATGGCGTACAAAGCTCTCTCATCACATGACGCAAACGTTTCAAATATTAGTAGGGAAGTATCAAAAGCACCTACTAGCAACGAAGCCCCCGATGTGGAAATCCGTCCTACTGAAATCGCGCCGGCATCTGCAGTGGTCGTTTAAGAGTGCTCAACCTTTCCACGAAGGTGGTGCCGCTGTTGCGTGAGAAGGCACACTTTCCACAGACGCGTTTTATAGATCGGAATTGCGGTACGAGCGATCTGAAAGTCACAACCTGAGAGCTTTCAGATACCCTTTAATGCAAAGCCTTTGTCCTCAGCGGAAAAGATGTTACCGAGACACAAGATGCGAAAAGTTGTCTCAAGCGTGTGTGGAATTTTGAGGAAGCCAGAATGCATTTCAAAGATGGACGAAAAGAAATGTTTGATACAACAGTTTATTCTTTTGGGGATACAGAGCTTTTAGGCAGGACACGAGAGCCCTTTGCATTTAAGTGTTGTGGTAATACATTCAGAAGAACGGAAATTTGAGCTAGTTGGTGCAGTCGCGGCGCTGTTTTTTGATTTGGTAATACATTCAATCGTAATAGTACATTCGTCGCGCATATGCACTTTAAAACAAGCTTGACTAATAATCCCTTAATTTGTTCGTCTATTAACGTGATAGCGTTAAAGACTGTGTTTTTATGTCTTAAGGTTGCGTGACGTCGCACAACCTGCTGACCATTCAACGCACGCCTGTGTCACGTGCCAACTACCATTGCCAGAGGCATGTTGGTGGTATTTCGCTCCTAGCGCCGACGCCGCCGTTTTCAGTTTTTAGTACTGTCGCTTTAAACAAACTTCAGGTGTCGCAAACGTACAAGGGTGTTAAGAGCTGTTTTCCGTTAAAGCCGTGGTAAAAGGCGACGGCGTTGGGAAGCCAGAGAAAAGATAAACACGAACGCATGAGAGCTTTGCTGCACTAGAGTATCACTGCAATGAGTTAGCGTGTATGGGCTCTTACTGCTTCAATTATCACAATCGAACAGAGATGCGAGACAGGGCTGAAAATGCTCGCCAGAAAGTCGGTTGATGTCTACTATCATGACTATTGCAGTTTAGGTTTTGGATTCGTGCGTCGCGAGGGAACACGGAAAGCTCACCTTACTTGGCCCTAATCCAAGCAAACCTTGATTACTGTAAATATTGGCAATCTCTTCGATGACGTACACAGTATTCATGTAGAGGTATGTACTTGAATGTTGCTTAATAAGCGGAAGTTATCCATGGGTAACTTGGGGAAACAGGAACATGAAGGAAGCCAAGGCTGATTTAAAAGAGAGTATAGGGGTGAGTTTCTACCTCTTTCTTCAAATTTGATATTAACAATGTGCCCATCTCTTAGGTGACAGATAATCTATTAGACAGCAGGAGAACAAAAAAGAAACAGTGTAGAGTGCGATTCTTTACCTACTAACCTACGGCGACTTTTTTTATTCATTCATTCATTCCTTTTTTTTTTTTTTCAGAAAACACTATACAGACTGGTCGAATAGGCGAAGTAAAGCGATTTACGTGCAACCCATCCTGCTGTAAAAGCTCCAAGTTTGTCAGTTTCTTTAATACACCAAGCACACATGCCTGAGATTTTAAAACATCTACTCCGTATTTTTCGGATAGAATCCCACAAATACTCTGGAATATATCTGATATGAAGATCGCCGTGGTGAACAGTCGTTAGCATATAGGAAACATCATAATCATTATCTACTATAAAAACCAAAAAGCAAAGGGAAAATTAGGGCAAAGTCCGTTCCAACACATCTCGAAAGAAAACCTTATCTTCACAACCTATAAACACATGCTCAACAGTTTGCTACTTTGAATACAAAATATAAATGACACATCACCGTACAATGATTTCCTTTCCGCTGTCGATGTCCTCCACGGGCAGTACCCTTTATACAACTTACAAAACGTTTTCGGAGCAGGTTGTACAGGCTTTCCTTTTAAGCTGATGCAGCGAGAATTGTCAAAGCTCTTTCCAAGCAGAATTCAAATCAAATCAAATCAAATCAAATCAAATAAAAATATTTTATTCCAGGAAATCTCCTGTGGATACAGAGACTAAAATATTGCCTGACGAGACCCCTGTCCCCTGTTCGTACAGCATTCCTCGTTTATCAAACGGAATCCACTCCATACAGAAAATGCGATATTCATTAGGTATTCAGCAGAAAGATGCTACAGTGCTGTAGGTAAAAAAAAAAGTAGAACACGCATACGCAGTGTTCAAACAAAATCATATACCAAGATAAAGTTAGTAGACATCTTTAAATGCGTTATAAGTATTTAGAGGACAGTAACGGAACGATACTCAGTGCGCGTAACGTAGAATACAAAAAGCAAAAGACGGTGAAAAAAAAAAGAAAAGTTTTGGAGCAGGCAACATAATGTATGCTGTTTACACAAGAAAAGTTTTGTAATTTATTTTGCGTTTATGCGTGCTATCAGTCCAGTTTATAATACCCTCAGTTTGTTCAGGTACTGGATAGCTTGATTGGATAACTGTTTCCCGTAATTGACAAATTACGTAGAAAACAATCCTGTACATATCACAAGAAAAAAAACAAACGGTTAACAATTTGACGCAACCAAAAGTGCGACAAAGGCAGGCCAAAACAGCCTACTCGGCGGAAACGTTTCGTTGGACTCGCTTTCTCGTAATTTGAAGCTCACAGGTAAGCACAGCGAACATCGTAAGTAACTTTCGTATATTAAAGCGTAGCTCTCTTGCTACGATCCTCCAAGGTCATTTGTGCAATCACGTGGTGTGCATGCGCAAATGTCATCCCCTCCTCGCTACAGCTGGGCCACTCGATTGCTGCTTCGGCTCGCCCCCGGTCGAACCGCGAGTGACGTCAGCCTCGCAATCACGGGGCCGCCAGCTGCGTCCTGTACGTGCTCCCTCTCCCCCTCACCGCTGGTTTAAACCGGTGCTTTCACCACCATGGGACAGCTGTTTAAAGAGGCTGTATATGCTGCTTAAGTGCGGCTAGCTTCCTCTGAAAAAAAAAGAAAAACACAAGGAAACAGGCTAAACCATGACTCGTTAACTAAGTTCGTTTAGAAGGTTGACCTTGGTTGAAGCTCGCCATTTTTTTTTTATCACCGAGCAGGTTGAAACCTGCAGCACATACGTCCATTCGTAGACTAAGATAGAAACAAGAACGAATTACATGCGAATGCTAGAGAAAATACTGAGATGGCTCAAGACACTCGATGAGCTATCGGAAATAAAGTGCAAAAAATTCTGGCAGCGGTGGGATTCGAACCCACGCCCCCGAAGAGACTGGTGCCTTAAACCAGCGCCTTAGACCGCTCGGCCACGCTACCGATGGGAAACTGCCGACTGTCGGACTACGTGACAGGCGTGCAGCTTCTGTTGGCCTAGATCCAACTGCTCGATCTTTAAACTATAGACTTTATCTGGCAGTGACCTACATTCACACCCGTTCTTTTGGAGCGTTAGCGCCCCTCACAGAGATGCACTCGAAAAGTCTCCTCTTCGATAAAGTACTTTTTTCCGCAATAGAAGAATCATCATTTCTGCCGAAAAAATCGTTCTTTCGATGACTGGAGAGCCGCCCTTCGCGTTTTAGGATAGATCTGCAGTGCCGTGAGGCCTGCGTTTGTACATGCGTATCTCATTGAAGGCTGCAGTGATGATCTGCCGACGTTCGCTGCTCTGCTCGAAAGGTCTATCACCGGGAGTCCGCTCATCAAAATTGAATTCAGTGATTGGGAATGATAGAGATGTTTATCGAGTTCACTGGCGGGATTTTCAATCTAGCCTTAACAGTTAATTTTTTTGTTATAATTGGGAAGTAGGAAAGTAAATGCCCCCTCGAGGCCCTATTTTTTTCATTAGCATGCACACGTACTTGACTGCCGAACTCCGATCGTAATGGTTGCACCACGTGTTGGATGCGACGTCAGTTCACCGCTTTACACGTTCCTCCTCGTTTTGTGGCGCTTCCTTTCCTGTGCTGTGAGGCTGCAGTGAGGTTAATTTTATTAATTCCTTTTACCCTAGCTTTGATCTGATAATGACGATGTCGGAAGTTTCTCAGGATATCCATCCAACCTTACGTGGCTTGCCCCCATGTAAAAGCCATGCACCGACCGCGATTCAGTGAGTTGTATTCTTTCTGCCTTGGAGTTTCTTTCCGTTCTGACGGTGACCTGTTATGCTTATCTATTATGAGACAAACTTTAGGATACTTGATTCAACTTACTGAAATAGCAGCAACAGGGAAAAAAAATATGTCCTCAGGAAGGGCACATGATTATGGACATTCATTTTGTTGCAGAGAGGAGTTAGAGCAAAGAATGAAAATATTTCTGAATTGCACAATCTTGTGAGTAAATCGAATGAAGTAAACAAGCGGTTGATAGTCTAGTCGCCTGTGCACCTGCATGCCTGCGGCCCCCCGCCTCCCCCCCCCCCCCCCCCCCCCTTTGTTTTTTGTCACTACAGGACGACCGCCACACTCAGCATTGTAATGCGGCGCGGTGTGCTTTCGAATCGAAATACGCGTGGACCATTTTGAGAGAAGACATCGCCATTCCTGACGGCATGTGTCTTATTTTTTTTCTCGTGTAAATAGTCTGTATCTAGGTGCGTGGCCTGTCAAATAAATCTCCTCACTATATTTTGAAAAAAGAAAAGTTGCCATCTTTTTGTACAGGTATGTACGCATTTATGTAGCATCAGTTGTTGATTTGCGACTAGGGCCAGCATAATATTAGAGTTGTTTTCGTTGCTTCCTATTCCTTTGACACCAGCTGGCCAATTCGAGTGATACCTGTGATCGGGCTATCATTTAGCTTCGAAATTCATGTGTACAACGTGACTCCATTAGCGAGGCGAAAGAGTTCAGGTGCAAAATTCAAGTTGCACGCCACTGAATGAGCGCTGGAGATTTAGATCCGGACAGGACAGAAACAGCTAGACTGAGCCAAAAAAAAAAAAAAAGAAAAGAGAAAATAATAAAAAATCGGCTGGCGCAGACCAGCAAAAGAGCCCTGGTCATTGAAGAAAACAAAGAAAAGCAGACGGCGAGCTTGAAATGTGATAACATCTCTGATGAACGGATCCCAAACCTGTTTTTGTAGCGCCAACACAATGAGCGGGGATTAGGTGTCCTACGCACTTATGCATGGCTTTATGTATACTTTTTTCCGCGCACACTGCCATTTTTTCACCTCGAACTAGAATTCAAGGCAGTAAAGTACACAGACAAAAAGCTAGTTCAGCAAATGCAAAAGCGCAGTGCTCAGCGCAAATAGATTTGCATATATACATATGCCTATGTCTACATTGCAAGAATGCTTTGTTCGCAACTATGCGTTCCAGTGAAAGGTAGCCGATTTTTGTTGATCACGTTTGTTACTTGTATAAAAGGTAATTTAAAATATGTGCAATCAAGTAACAGTTTCTTTTTGTTTTTTTTTTTTTGAAAATACACTTGTTTAGCCATAACCCTAAAACAAAATGAAAAATATCACGCTTCATGGCTACGTTGAAGCACGCGTGCCTAGTTGACTATTAGGCTAGTGCATACATAAAAAAGCACCAGAATCTCTTAGCAAACAGTTCTAAATTCGTATAGAACAACTTAATTAGTTTTAGGAGTCGCACGGTCCAACAGAAGCCATTGTGCGACATAAGCAACCTTTACCTACAGCGCTGGAAAGGAGTGGCTAATCTGCTCAGGCCCTAGATTTTAATGCTCTTTCTTTCGCTGCTGCTGTTCGGATACTGTGGCAAGGATTTGTAGGTTTCCAAATGTCCGGTAACGAGAGGGAGCACTTCCACAGGCGGCCAAGGTATATATGATCTTATCTCTGCTTCTGGGGACCAACCAGTGACATGATAGCACGCAGGAAGCGTAGGAATGACCGAGAAATATGATGATTAAGACGGAAGATAGTGCTATCTGTTCCGTGTGGGCCAGCGGGAGGAATCGAACGAGATTAGTTAGGCCTAAGAGGTGGCAAAGAAGCGACGGAAGACAGCCCTGCCTTACCCTAAAATTGCCGTCGGAAGATGTTAGTTAAACATGTTTCTCGAAACCGACATTGACTGAACAGACTCGTACAATTCTTACCAACTTAAGGTCGGAATTTTCGCCCAGGTAAAGCCTCGCCTTCAGATTGTAACGGAAGCCTGACAACATTGTGTTCGTGCCATTTGATCGTCCGCCCACCGGCAGCTACAGCGGGTCCTCTCGTTCATGGCGGACGGAAGGTCTCGGCCCAGCGTACAATGTCGGCCTGTTTTGCAAGTGTGGTGCCGTAAGCGCGTGTGAAATCGGTGTGCATCTTCGAAGATTCCTCGGAGCTTGTTGCTTCTCGCCCGCCTGCGCAAATGCAGTAAGTGGGATGGCCGATCAGCCAGCGTTTCCCTTTATGTTCATGAAAGTCGCAACTTCGATTTTTTGTTTGTTGGCCTATAGTATCGATACACACAATGACTGTTTGTTAAACTTAGAGGCTTTGAAAAATCTCTAAGAAACAGGCGAAAGCAACACGAAATATCGTTTCCAAAGAGGCCGATCGCACACTAGTGACTGATCTGCAAACTGGAGGCAGTACCGCTGTTTTAGCTGTGGAAGCCACTCTCGAAACTGTGAATTTGTTCTGTGAGCGAAATGATCACCAGAGACCAGAGCGATTGCTCAGCGTCTGACAGCAGTAAGGTATTCAGAAGGCGCTGACGGGAGGATCGGCACGAGTTCAAATTTCTTAATAGCAGTGAAAACCGATAATTTTCAAACTGGTAAATGTAGTCCCTTGGAAGACACTCAGCTTTTGAATAGGGACGAGTACGTTCAACTTCGTAGCGTTCGAGTAGATTCAAAATTTCAGAACTGCCACGCATTCGTGTTTTCCCTTTTCGCAGGGTGTTTTCACTTATAGCCATATGTATTGGTGCTAAGTACAACTTCTGGAGTTGGTGCTAGGTACAAGAAAAGGCTTGCTGTACGCGGATAAGTGCTTCGGCTGATCATTCCATAGACGTCACGGCGACCGCCATTTCGTAGTCTGTGGAGCGCAGGGAAAGGCAGCAGGAGCATCGAAGAAGAAAAAGATAATCACCGCCCGCTGCGGTCCGCGCTGTTGAAGATACGTGCTAGCCACCAAGTTGAGCCCGTGACGTCAAGTGAAAAACCCCTTATCGTATCAAGGATACTGATCATGAAACAGTTTGGCGTTGAGTGGCTGCGTAAAAAAATAGAACAAAACACAAAATGGTCTTTGAGGCACGTCGCCTAGTCACATATCTCTTATTCCGAACAATACCCACAGTAATCTGCCTGTTTTCAAATCTTTAACGCACCTGCCTAGCTACATAGCGTCATCGTGAAATTATGGTTGAATAAAAAGGCTTTTAACTTTAAATTCCAGCGCGACAAGGACACATCCACTTAGCCTCGTTTTAATGGTGGTGGGAAAAATTTGCCGGGCGCATGAATTGCGGCTGGCGCTGCTAAATTTTGAAAAGCCATTGCTCTTGAGAGAAGCTCGTTCCGTATAAACGTAATACTGCAGCCGACCCTTGTCAGATCCCTGCATTTAATTCAAAGCCGTCCCTATTTCGCGATTTTAGTCCGCGAAGTTGGCGTATGGGTTTCCCGCATTTGCAAAGTGTCAAATGAGCATTGAGGAAATAGTCTTTTGCAGTAGCTATGGAAACATTAAAAAAAAAAAAAGACTTGTTATACACCTCAACAGGCGCAGCTAATGATTGATAAGCGCAGATCCTTCGATCATGTATACATGTCCGAGCGCAGCGGTAAGCGCCAATGGCAATAGCTGGCGTCAATTGAGGACAAGGGATTAAGCCATCTAGCTAATGAATATGGGCGTAGAACATACTTCTGGCCATTGTGATTGGAAATAGAGGTGTTTGACATACAGATTGGTGCACATGCGACTAGGAGAGCCGAAGATACTCAACGTCAACTACAGGGCTTCCTTTTCCCGGGCAGAAGATCTGCAGCTCACCTCCACTTTTGCGAGAGCTGTCGTGGTGCGTAAATAAATTTGTGAAAATGACATTGCGTAGGTTATAATAAACCGTAGCTTGCGTTTTATTGTTGGCCAAACAGAAAAAAGGTTGTTCCTTGTACACAGCTACGCAAATTTGACACCAGCGCATTCGTGACATAATTTCGTACTTCCAGAGAACAAGAAAAGAAAGGCAAAGTAATGCGAGCTGTAGGGAAAAGCGAGCAGCAGGTACTGTATATATGAAATGGATAGATTATCCATAGAAGCCAAGGCAAAAAGGTACAAAATTGAATGAGTTCGTATGGACCCATGTTGTTTCGGGACCGCAAGGACTAGGATTGTAGCATTTCAGACTACAGTGTTGCAATCATGAACTGGACTGCGCATATCATGTGGTTTTGTTTCTATGTTTTGTTTTTTTTTCTTTCTTTTTTTTCCCCTATATATTGCGTATTCCAATAAATGTGGTCAGCTGATATTCAGCACCTGTTCTGTCTTTTTTCGTCTCTCTCCTCGTACTTGTGGAGCCGAAACAACACGGAGCCAGTGCAGCGGAATGGGCACTACGATATGCGGGAGTGAAGTTAGGATAGCGAGCTGAATTGGCTCTGAGAAGGGGTATACGGCATATAGCGTTTGACGTCACAAAGTTACTCAGGTTATGAGGACTGGCGCAATTGAGAGCTCCGAAAAACTTCGATTACACCGGTTTCTTTAATGTGCACTGACAACGCACAGCCCGAGGGGGCCTTGCGTTTTGACTCTCTCCCACAGCAGCCGCCACGGCCATGATCGAACTCTGGCCCCTCGGCACAGTAGTCGAGTGCCCTAACCACTGATCCACCGCGTCGGGGAACTTAAAGATACGAAGCCACGGACTCGCGAATTATACATAGTTTGCAACGACGTCATTGTGATACAGGTACGGCTCAATAGCATTCCTGGACAGTAGAATTAACAGGGCAGGAATGAAAAATCAACACCAAAGAAACGTTAACGATTGATGTAGCATGAGGTTCGGGACTTAACCAGCCTGCGGTCAGGCAACGCACTAGGAAGCGCTTCTTAAGACTTTTCCCGGTGTTTTGAAATTAACGTCATACTGTTTAAGGAAATAAATACATGCTTCAAGGAAGCGCATACTGTTCCTGTCGCCTTTAGAAGTGTCGCACCAGCAATAAATCTACGACAAAATTCACGCAGTCACGCTCCTACAGCAGCGCGTAGATACCGCATGTGGTGATGTGCATGTGGTGACGCGAGTATACCTTTTCAGGTCACGACCTTGGAACTGAATTCCTGGAGAAATACAACGTGGCAAGCGTCTCAACCTTTGTCTGCCACTTCGGCACAGGTGAGAGCACAACCCACCTGAAAGAACGCACAGAAGGACTATACTTAGCTCTCTTAAAGTGTTTTTTTTTTTTTTTTGTTTCGTGAGCTATGAGAGTCGGAAATTGAAAGAAGGCTTCTGTTATGACATGACCAGGAATACCAAAAGAAGAATGCTGGACGATGCGGCATGATAACCCCTCTTTTTTACTGGCTTACGGGCATAGACTAAGTCCCGTAGAGGACGGTAAAAAAAAAAAAAGAGATCCATGAATGTGCACTGTCCCTTAACGTACGTACACAGGCGTCTCTCTGGAGAATTGGGGTCAGTGATTTCCACACGTGGATCTCGTTTCTTAAGCTTTTGGTAACATAGTGTTACGGACTTGGTCTCAAGCAGAGCACGGAAGAGGGAAGAAGGAAGAGGAAGAAGCGTTGGTTTCTGGGGCTAGCAAGCTTCGCCTGTTCCGGCTGCCACAGTACCGTAAATAAACAACCCCCTTTCTTATTTCACCGTAACATTATCATTAATTTCATGACTTTGCGGCTCGTCTTAGCCCACACCTCCTACTGTCAGCGCCCGACGATGGCGTCAGGCATACGCTGTGACAGGGAAGGAGAGGATTTCATGTCTTTTGTTCTTCGTGGAACGAACGTGTTCTGACACCAGGTTACTAAGTTTACAGCACTATCACTCAGCACATGCGTTAAAGTTCAGCTTGTGATTTGGTTTATGAGGTGTAACGTGTCAAAGCGGTTCAAATATTTAGGGATGGCACAGTCGAAGGCTCCGGATAACTTCGATCAGCTAGGGTTTTTTTAACATTCAGTGATATCGCATAGTGCACATCAACCGGTGTTCCGCCTCCATAGAAACACGGTCGCCGCAGCCGGGTTCAATACCAGGTCCCCTGGCTCTGAAGTCGATTGACTGACCATTGAGTCACCGCACGGGGAGTTTGATAAATCTGCCGTACCAGCCTTGCGCGAATTAGTGCGGATTACAAGCAGATTTAGTATAAGCTAAGGAATTTATTTTGTCAGCTAGCAGACGACGCTAGCAGACGACGGACCAGGAAGAGGAGAACGCACACATATGCGCTCACTAACAACTTTATTTTGGAATACAGCCGATCCGCGCCTTATATACAAAGACCAAAAGTGCGCATGAGCACGGTTGTCAAAGCTCAAGCATCCAAGGAATGCCATCTGATATTGAGCACAAATTAACGCTGTGAAGCAGATTGTGTGGGGCGGGGCAAATGCAAATGAACAGGACGAGGCGCATATGAAGCCTAGATAAAACGATATTGAAGGGAGCCAACGTATAAAAGGGCTAAAAGCAAAAATGAATGCAAGAGACCAATAACAAAAACAACAAAACAGCGCGGGTATAAGCTCAGTCTAAAAGCCAAGGCTGTAAATGTCAGCGAAGGTAAAGGCGCTAAAATAGGAAAAAGGATGGAAAGCATGAACAACTAAAATACGCTAAATGAAAACACTGAAACCTAGTCAGACAAAACCGAAAAAGGCAAGTAAAAGGACACTGACAAAAAGTCATACGCCTAGCAAACTGAAAAACAGGACGCGCTAGAGAAACAAACCACACATGCATGAAACCTTATGACAATAAAACGATGGGGCAAAGACAGAATAGCTCGACTAAAAATTACGGCAGGCGAATGCGGAACTAACCAACACAGGCGAAGACTAGCGTTCTTTCTCTGACAATGAATAACCAACTCGCCCAGAAACATACCCCTTTTAAGGAATCCACTTTTCTGCAATGGTAATGTGGTAGTATTATCGGCTTATAATATATATCCAGCAAATGTAAGACATGATGGCAAATCCTTATTGTTAATTAGAAACAGTGACGGTCTAAATGTGCAACACTGAAGAACTCCAATGCTAGTAGTCTTTGCTTGGCAACGTTCAGAAATGAAAAATATTTTGTTACGCCTGTGTGAATAGTTACGAATTTGTGCGGCTCCAATGTGCTCCCATGAGGTAAATATCTGAGCGAGCACATTGTTAGTGGGTGGATTTTTATTGAACGAGTTTTTCAGGTCATTTAAATTTGTGATCGAATGATATGCAGCAGCAAAATTGCCTCAGTCTAAGGACGCCTTAATATGTGCTGCAGGTATGAATTCGCCCTCCCGGCAGAAAGCATTCACAAAACTCATAGTAAAGCAGTCTCGTTACGGTCCCCCTGTCACAACAGTCGTTTAAGAACCCCGCGTTCACTCTGATTTACCTAATTCCGCTTTGGAGCTAGTTCATCGCACTCGTGGGATTGTTGCTTTCACTCTCGAAACTATTTCGGGCCACCAAAGATGCATCTGCTACCGCGGTTAGCGTGACCGTCGCCACGCGTTCCTTACAGACACTATTGGGACACAATACAGTTCTATTTAAAGACACATTTCCTGAAATCAAGAAAATGCAAACTGTAGATGACGATGTGAACGAGAAAGGCCAAGAAACCCTGGTAAACTTGTTGTAGCTTCTACTTCCCCTGTAGCTAATCCGAAAGGCTGTTGGCGATCATGTGTCGCGACTTAGTGCTATCTTCACTGGTGGGACGCGCAGTCGCACATCGCCATCAAACATTAGAATCTCAGTGCGCCACTGTGTAGAAGTTATGCGTTGCAAAGAAAAATGCAGCAGTATTTCTGGTCCACAGCGTAAAAGCGGCAGAAAGTGATGCTAGCGCTTGCTCTTCTATAGTTTCGTGGATAACCATGTATGCAGTTCAATCAGGAAGAACTTTAAAAATATTTTGCTTTGAAATTTTGAGTTTTGACGCCAAAATAAAGACTTTCTTCTGTAGAAGACGCAGAATGTTCGATCTGCCTTCAAAGAACGTTGTTGCGGAAGCATTAAATAAGAGAAAGTGCTTTGTTTAACAATTAGTTGTCATGCCAACGTTCATGCGGCTAGCTGATGATGCGTGTGGTGACGTCCACGTTCTTTGCAGGTGATGACCTTGTGACAGTAGAGACTGGACTCAAGGAGAAAGACACAGCGGATATGCTTCCACCATCGTCTATCACTTCGACACTGGTGAGTGCATTGTGGGCTTCCTGAAATGTTTTTTTTTTTTTTCGCGCTACGAAAGGTCGAAAATTGGCAATGCGTCTTTTGGTATGGCGGGACCAGGGACATCCATAAACACATACACAAGTGGAAAGTTGAACGATGTGGCATAAAAATATGGCTTGCTTTATGGAATTATGCGCGAGAAAGTAATAATTGAAGAGGAAAGTCGAAGCTAAGAACATCCACGAATGTGTTTTCGGGAATCTTTAGATGGCGGACACGCTAGTATCCTATATTTTTGCAGTTTGAACATCAGAGCCTCGTTTTTTTCATGTATTAATAATTTTTCCTTAATTTGAAGGCGTTTCGGCTTTTCTTAAGTCAAGATTTTAGCCCTACGTAGTTATCCTTAGCGCTAAGCGATGGCGTTAGCTGCGCTCTTTCGAGAGTAGCTTCGCCGTTTTCATTTCAATCATTTGCATAAATGCCCCTTTACCTATGAAATGTTTGCGAGGGCAAGATAGGCGTAGCGTATAAAGTGCACGTTAATCGCTTGCTTGGAAGCGTGCTATAGAATAAATGGACTGGATGGCCCTTATGGATGGATGGAATGGATGGAACATAGGAGCATCCCCTTTGAAACGGGGTGGTAGCAGTAGCTATTATGCTCATTTTTATCCCTATATCCTAATTATTGGTTTAGATCGGTTAACTATACCATCATTCTATTTCTTGAATTTGTGCTTCTGCATTGCTAACATTATGTCACATTTCTGCTTTTAAGCCAATAATCTTCCAGTCGTTTTTTGCTAGCTTCCACCGCCGGTTTATTCGCCCGGCCACTGGTATCTCTAAACCCCAGAGCTACATGAACAGTGACTGTGTCTGCATCAACTTCCGGATGGATACCGTTCCACTCGAGTATAATATGGTCAATTGTTTCACTGGAGTTACCACATACAGCACATGCATCACCTTCATTGTTAAATTTCTTTTTGTAGCTGCGTGTTCTAAGGCACCCTGATCGAGTTTCAAAAAGTAGGGCTCGGCCTCTTGAGTTATCAAAGAAAGCTTCCTTCCTGATCTGCCTTTTCCACTTTCGGCATAATTCCCCAATCTGTTTCTTTTCCATTGAATTTATCCAATTTTGACCATCTTTGGTTTTCACCTGTTGCTTAACGCTCTTTATTTCTTTGTCCTTGTGACCAGCATATTTACTGGTTAGTTTCCTAGTTCTTTTCCTCCATTGTGAGTCAACGCTTTTTAGGTATAAGTATTTAAATACTTTAGCTGGCCATCTGTTGCTGTCCAATTTCTTCAGGCGTTCCACATATAATATTTTACTCTGAGCTTCCCGTACTTCGAAAGATGCCCAGCCCATATCTCCCTGTACTGCCTCATTTGTGGTTTTGCCGTGGGCACCTAGTGCTAATCGTCCAACGGGTCTCGCATTTATTTCTAATGTCGACTGTACCTCTGATTTTAGGCACAAAACGGCATTTCTGAAAGTAAGCCCGTTCACCATAATTCCTTTCCAAATAAACCTCAAAACCTCATACCTGTTCTATCCCACAATGCCCTGTGCTTCATTATCCCGGCATTTCTTCGCCTTTTGGCCTTAAGTGATTGCTCATGCTTTCCAATGTATGCCAAATCTTCATTTACCCATATCCCGAGATATTTATATTCTGCTACCCTGGGTATTTCATGGCCTTGTACGTTATGATCCTGATCAGTTGAGTCGTTGAAAATTATCAGACTCGATTTAACTGCGCTAAAACTGAAGCCTAGAGCGCCCCCTTCGATCCGCAATACTGAACCAGAGTTCGCAATTCTTCCTGACTCTCAGCTAGCAGCACAATATCGTCTGCATACATCAAACCGGGGAGGTGTGCTCTACCGCCTTTCCACCTAATCTATATATGACCGGTTAAAACCTAGGTTACTTTCTCGTATCCTCCTTTCCAGGTTTATTATATAAAGAATGAACATCAGCGGTGATAGAGGACAACCTTGTCTTAATTCTTTGCATACCTTGACAGCTTCTGTACTTCTTATCCGTTCACATGTGATTTCTACTTTGTTATCCCAGTATATTTCCTGTAGGAACTTTGTTATCTCGTAACCGATACCTTCTTCTTTTAATAAGTTCCACAGGAGTTGCCTGCTTACGTTGTCGTACGCCCCGTGTATGTCCAGAAAGGGCAAATGCAGAGGTCTATTTTCCACTCTAGATATTTCGATGCATTGGGTAAGCACGAACAGGCTGTCATCTAAGCGCCTACTATTTCTAAAGCCGTTCTGAAGTTCTCCGAGTATCTTGTTGCTTTCTACCCATGCTTGCACCTTTAATTTCACGGCCTGCAAGGCCAACCAGTACATAACAGATATTATGGTAATCGGCCTGTAGCATTTTATGTGCATCCTTTCTACTTTCCCTTTATAAATCAAATTCATTTTAATCTGCCGCCAGCTGTCCGGAATTTGCGTATTCGCTATGACTGTTTTCAAAGCTTTCAACAACGTTTCCTTACTTCTTGGACCAAGTTCAGTAATCAGCTTGATCGGAATTCCATCTACTCCTGTAGATGGGTTTTTAGGAATATTTTTTTCTGCCTTTTTCCAGTTTTGATATGTCAGTTCTAAGCTGTTTGTATTCTGCTATCTTGTGTTGCTTCCTGATTTGCGGAGATTACTCTATCGTCGCTCTTAAATGACTCGGGTTTGCACGGTATGAAGAAGAACTGAACAAGGGTAAATGGAGTACGCCTCAGTTCGCATATGAGCCAACGTTTCGACAAGTGGACTTGTCTTTGTCTGGGCAAGTCCACTTGTCGACACGTTGGCTCATCTGCGAACTGAGGCGTACCCCATTTACCCATGTTTAGTTCTTCTTCATACCGTGCAAACCATCTTGTTCTCGTTATACTCTGGTATAACTGATGTGATGTAGTTCACTGCGTTGTCTCCCTTTAAACAATTTCCCTCGCTATCTTGAATCCGGTCCTGCTTTCTTTGATTCTTTTTACCTAGCCAGCTTATATGGTTCCAGAATTTTCTTGGTCCGCCTCTACAGGCATCGTGTATGTCAGATATCCAGCGATGGGTGGACTGCTCAATTTTACTTTGGACGAGGGCCTGTACATCAAGTTTTTTTTTTGTCAATATGATTCCCATCTTTGGTCTATTTCCTCCTGAGATACCTGTGCTTTCTTTGCCTCTCGGTGTTTCCTTGAAGCAGCCCGCCGTTGTTCAATTGCCTCCCTGATTTCCTTATTCCACCAGCTCCGTGGCTTCCTCTTTCCATTCCAGCGGTTTGCTCTTTAACCTCCTTAATTTTCCTCCTTATGAGTAGAAGACGAAGAAGTCAGGGAGCTGTCAGGCTGCCTGCTCGTCTCTGCGAAATCTGTTTGATTTTCCATTTAATACTCGATATATATATCCCAAATAGCCTATATTGCAAGATCCTGACATGTTATCAGCGGCGGGTGCGGCTCCACCGGTGCCGCACCCTGGATCATCACCTGAGTGTTCTTCTGGCATCGCGTCAGGCCTACCTCAGCAGACTGTGCCAGCTCTGCAATCATCACCCGTCATCCCAACCTGTGTATCATGCGGTCACCTGTCATCACCAGGTACTTCAGGACTCTCACCCTCTGATGCTCATCTACAACACGCATCTGGTCCTTCCACCGCAAGCTGGGATCGGCTGATGCCTACAGGTCAGGATGATTTTCCTGATAGCTCAGATACTTCGTCTGCCATTACCTGTATAGATGCTGCGGCGAAGTCTGCTTAAGAGCCAGACAAATTTATTCAAGTGCCATCGAAGCGTCGCCGCAGCTCGAGGCGGTCGAATTTCAGTGTCGACGTAACTAACGCTTCTAAAGCGCCCAAGTGCAACCTCACAGTAATCATAAAACCAGTAGATACCGGATATCGTATTACTCGCTTTAATCCGCTGGCAATGAGGCAAGCATTTGAATCTCTGGGTCCAGATGCCGTCCTTCAAGTTCGCCCCAACGAGCGGCTTAATCTTCTGGCAGTTGACACCCGAACCGCGGTCGCTACTGAACGCCTTTTACAAATACGATCAATAGCAGGAATTGCAGTGCAAGCATACGAGCCCCGACCAAACAACTGTGGCGTAGGAGTAATCAAGGGTGTGCCCCTGGATCTTTCTCAAGAAGATATCTACTCGGCACTATTACAGAGAGTTCCAATAAAATCGGTGCGCCGTCTGGGAAATTCCGAAAATATCCGCATTGTATTTGTGACAGAATCTGCGCCAGAATACGTTATTCTTGGATATACAAGATACCGCGTGCATGAATACATCCAAAAACCACGACAATGTGGTAGATGTCAGCGCTTCGGCCATGTGACTACAGCTTGCCGACTAGCCTTGCGCTGCCCACGCTGTGGGGGAAATCATGACCGTACCACGTGCCCAAGTGACATCCCCATTTGTCCCAACTGCGGAAAGCAGCATGAGGCAACGTTTTCCAGCTGCACTGCCTACCAAAAGGAGAAACTAATCTATAAGTACAAGATATCCAACAATACCGACTACAAGTCAGCAAAAGCTGCTTTAATTGACCAAAATCAAATCAGGAGTAGTCATCACAGAAAAAAACCATTGACGGGAAAGAAATCACAAGGACAGTCATAGAAAGATGATGCTGGTCATCCGAGAATTGATGACGTGGTTGAATTTCCTCCTCTTCCACAACAATCAGAGGTTCAACAACCATCTGTACCAAGCCCACAAAAATTTACTGTACAGCAGCCTCATTCGAGGAGTGCATCCCGGAACCGCTCATGCGAAACCTCTATTCGCAGAAACTCTGACATTTCTAGTTCCCAACTGTGCTCACTTGTTGAGGCTGTTCGTGCTTTTCTTATACCACTCTCCTCGCCGGTGGCGAAAGCCATCCTTACAATTCTTGATTTCATATCTCCTCTTCTGGCACAATGGCGGTAGCAGACAATCAGTCGTCTGCTCCACCCAGCGTGCAAGCCATCCGAAATAAGGCCACCATCTTTCAATGGAATGCCTGCAGCCTCGGCCCCCGTCTCTCTGACTTTCGACACTTCGTCTTCAAGCATCGTTTCCCTATAATTGCTATATCAGAATCTCGGCTTAATACTACAATCCGTCTCTCAGGCTACACAGTACTGCAATCAACAACTGGTACAGACCTCAGTAAAGTTCTTCTGGCTATCCGGAAAGACGTCAACTTCATCCAGCACCCCATACCAACTGATCCACATAATGAGTACGTTGCAGCCACTTTAAAGTGCATGAACATGCAGTTTACAGTAATTGCTGCCTACATACCACCTCGTGCTAATTTCAATATTGACCGCCTACAAGATATCATGCGAAGTACCCCTGTGCCACACATTATAACGGGATATTTCAACGCACATCATCCTGCTTGGGGAGGCGTCAGATCGACAGCCAGAGGCCGGCAGCTATTCGACTTCGCACTTTCCAACAATTTATTATTTCTCAACGACGGCCAAGCAACTTACTATCAAGGAGCACGGTCCAGTGCTCTTGACATCTCCATGATCTCTGCTGATCTGTCAGCTTCAACAACCTGGTCTGTGGACATCGAGACTCATGGCAGCGATCACCTACCTACATATATTGAGGTTTGTGGCTTTTCTCTCGCCTGTCAGCGGCAAAAAGTTCGCTACACGAACTGGGAAGCTTTCGCTGATGCCGTAGAAAAGCAGGATCTGTCGAACTTAAGTTATGACTCCTTCATTGCTGCAGTAGCACATGCTCAAACATTGCACACGAGAGTCCTCCACCTGCCAAAGGTGTACTCAGCTGTTGACGCCGAATATGAAAAACTTCGAGCAATACGTCGCAGAGCAGAAAGACGAGCGCGCAAGACACTTTCTAGAGACGATATCCGGACTTCTAGGCGAGCACAAAAACACGTTCAACGCCATTTGGACAAGCTAGAAAGAAGGAAATGGACATCTTTTTGTGCAAAATTAGATCCTAGAAAGCCACTATCTAAAGTGTGGAGTATTGTGCGAAGCTTAAGAAGTCAGCCTTCACAACTACATCCTTTCGAGTGCGTGGCTCTAAATGCCAATACTACTTGTCTTCATGTAGCAGAGACTTTCTGTTCAAAGGTGATTGCTCCATTAGCAGCTCCTTCACTGCAAAATGTGCTCCCCACCTTTGTCCCGTCGCCCAACACTTCTTTCCTAGACGAACTGTTCACTATGGACTATGGACTAGACGAACTGTTCACTATGTTCACGACGTGATCTCTCCCGTTATGTACTGAAAGTTGCTGGCACTCCTATACCGTATGTCAATCATCAAAAATTTCTAGGTGTGACCTTTGATAGGTCCCTTTCATGGTCACCACACGTTCAACAACTTAAGACCAAACTCTCTTCATACGTATCTATATTCCGTATGCTCTCAACGACCAGAAGAGGCTGCTCTACCGATTCCTTATTACGGCTTTATGGAGCACTTTGTGAAGGTCTTCTGCGTTATAGCCTCCCTGTTCTTCAAGGCCTCTCGCAGTCAAGCATTAAACTACTTGAAGCCATGCAGGCCAAAGCTTTGAGAGTGTGCCTTGGTCTTCCAAAAAACACTTCCACAGTGGGCACTCTGGCGGAGAGCAGACGTCTATCTGTAACCGTGCTGATACCGCAGGAGCTGCTTCGCGCCCAGCTGCGCTTTGCACGTGAACCTACCCACCCGTTTTCAGAGCAAAGCATGACATCACTCTCCAATCTACTGCCTGCGCAATATCAACGTGCAGTACTGTCATCTTTCCCACCATGGAGGTTTGCTTCATGGCAAATTTCGACAACTATACCTGGCATCAAAAGAAAAGCCCACACCCCAGGACCCGCACTTAAATACTTCGCCCTTGAGCACATCTGTGCACGCTACAGTCATCATTGCCACATCTATACTGATGGCTCTGTCACAGCTATTTCTTCATCCATCGGCGTGTGGATACCATCAATGCACACTACAATCTCGGCAACACTCAGTCATCGCACTTCAGCTGTGGCTACTGAGTTAACAGCTCTGAGAGAAGCAATTATATATATTCTACAACAACGCCCTGCAGCATGGGTTATCTTCAGCGATTGTCGCGCTGCACTACAATTGCTTAAATCATCAAGAATTCAGGAAGAGCTCGTCATTGACATAAATAAGCTACACACAGAGGCCTATGACCTGAGTCACAGCATTGTGCTACAGTGGTTACCTGCTCACTGCGGCATCGCGGGCAACGACCTCGCAGACGCCGCTGCAAAAGAACTAAAAGATTCCACAAGGACAATTTCAATACCATTCTCACGAAGAGATGCAGCAAGACTTGTAGCAACTGAATCGTGGCGATTGCAACGCTCTCTGTGGTGTGACCCGAACCATCAATATCGACCTCTACACCGAATAGATCCCACTTGCGTCTTTCGAATTCCTCACAATTTGAACAGGTGGCATCGAAACTGTCTACACAGAATCCGCTTAAATGTGTCATACACAAACTACTTCCTACATAAAATAGGCATAGCGAGCAGGCCTCTGTGCTCTACATGTGATGTGTGTGAAAATTTTGAACATTTGGTAACCTCCTGTCAACGGTTTACTGCACATCGCAGGACACTGCGCAGTAATTTAAGCTTACCTAAAGAAACAGCCTTGCGCCTTGAACATGTCCTGGGTCCTTGGTGCGACGGATCGTCTGCTGCGCGAGCTACCAAGGCCTTACTAACTTTTCTGAAGGACACGGGGTTGATTAATACCCTTTAAAACTCATCTGTGTGTGATTATGTGCGTATGAAAGTTAACTTTTCTTAAGGACACAGGGTTGATCAATACCCTTTAAAACTCATCTGTGTGTGCTTATGTGCGTGTGAAAGTGTGCGACACCGATTCTCTTTTTTTCTCATTTATTTCCCCTTCCCCTCCCACAATCTGTCACCCTCATCCCTCAACCCTCATCAGGAGTAGCATGCTAGGCTTACCACCAGGCAGACATCTCCTGTTGCCATTAAAATATATCTCTGTCTGTCTGTCTCCTTATAGTATTTCTACATGTTCGTAATCCCAGTCTTCCATGGGCCTCTTCTTTATTGCTTCCCCTATGTCTGCTGCTATCTGCACTATTTGATCGTCGCATAATTTTGCGTTTACTTTTTGTCTAAGTTCTATTTCTCATCAAGTGCCCCATCTGCAATACGTTTATGATCACTTCCCAGACTACACTCCCCTCCTTCGTCCATTTCCATTCTTGTGACCTTGCTATAAAATCCCTGCGACATTAGACAGTAGTCAATGGTCACCTGCCTGTTGCGGAATTTCCACGTGATTTGTCCTTCGCATTTTGTTTCTCTATTTACTATAACTAGATCGTGTCGCTCGCAGAAATCTAGCATTAGCTTTCCGTTACAATCCATGTATCCATCCAGATCGTCGATGTGGCCGTTTATGTTCCCCAACAGAATAATATCGGCCCCGTCTCCAAACTGGCTTATATCGTCACTGAGACATTCAACAAGATCCTTGTTTTCTTGCCTGCATTCGTGTCCTGTTTCTAAATAAACTTCCCCTAGCCATGTCCTTATGGCGGAAATTGTTCCTGATACCCAGATATGTTCTTTACAAGATGATTTTATTCTTTGCCAATTTGTTCCCTGGTGTATCAACACACCTACCCCTTCACCCTTTTTTTTTTTTTTCGTTCTCGTTCTGTTGCACCTTTCCCAGACATAGCCTTCTATAAACGGCGGACATTCTAGACCCCTGACATCAGTCTCGCATAGAGCGTACACACCTGTTTTAGCATCCTTCAACTGCTGTTCTATTTCTAGCCATTTCGCTCTCTTTCTACATGCCTGCATGTTTGTGTAGCTAATCCTAGTGTTAAATATCTTTTTCGTACTTTTCTTTCTCGACCTCCTTCTTGCCATTTTTTGGGGCTCAGCCTCCGTTATTACGCTTTCTTCTGCTTCACTTCTAACTACCTCTGTGCACGGAGCCCTCGTGGACCCCCTAAAAAGCTACAGCCCTGCCTGCCAGGCGCCAGCCGATCTCTGCTCCCACCCTTCTGTTAAAATGAATGCCATGTCGCTGAAAAGCTCTGCCAAAACCTGCATTATGCACCTCCTTGTTTACCTCAACCACTTCGAAACGCATCTCCAGGCTTAACTTTCTTATGTCCTGATTAACTGTCACCCCGTCCTTTTCCAGCTTCCCGTTCGATCCTAGCACCTCCTGTACCGTGCATACAACTATCTGCGCTTGCTGTGTTATCTCTCTGATATCGTCAACTCCCTCAGCTAAACGTTTCACCACTCCTGCAGCCTCACCATCTAGGACATCGTTTAGCCCCGCGGCTACTATCACCATATTCCGCCCTGCGGAATTTTTCAACAACCTATATTTACTCTCTTTCAGCACTGCCCTCATTGTCATCCCTGGGAAGGTTTCAATTAACACTCGCTTATCACCCTTTACATGTTCCAAGATATCTCGCTTGTACCTGCTCATGTTAGGATCTCCGGCGATAAGCACCTGGGCATTCTCTCTCCCTCCTCAAACTGTTGGCTCCTGCTTTCGGTTATCTTGATTTGGTTAAGCGCCACATGGCACATGATGGAAGTAGTGCACGCTTGAAGCGTTTGCCCGGAATTTCTGCTGTAATGTGCTATAACCCTGTGCATGATGATTTGTGATGGGGGAGATAAAAGAGGGATAGAGTAAGAAAACCTTATAATGACGGATCTATGGGGTCAATTTTAAGACGTTCAACGTCCAAAGCGATTCAGATAACGGTGGACGCCGTAGCAAAGGACTCCAGAAACAGCGACCTCTCGGGGTTCTTTAATGTGTGCTGACATCGCACACTACACTTGCTCCTTGCTTTTCACCTCCATCTAAAAGCGGCCGCAGTAGCCGGTATCGAACCATCGTCCTTGAGTTAAGCAGCCGAGCGCCTTATCCATTGAGCCACCGCAATGGGGCAGCATTCAGGGTTGAGAATATCCTGCACTAGGGCCACCGGAGCTCAGTGGTCTGCCATTTGGTCCGAGGCCAATCGTGCTCACCAGGAGCGGGGTATGCGTAATGGCGAGACTCGATGGCAATGGGGAGGAGAACGGAATGTTTCAGATTAGAAAAGTACTCGGGGCACCTTCACAGGGTAGGAGATGGTAGAAGAGGGCATGTGTAGGTGTGAGGAGTGTATTGAAATATACACGCCGAAGTATATCCAAGTTGAGCAGTTACGATAGATTTGTCAGTAATGAGGAGAGTACGAAATGTTTCGTTAACGTGTTGATAGTCAAGTGTTTATTTAATGTTGGTAACAGAGAATAATGGGTGGTGACCTCAGTAATGAGAAGATTACTGAGTGTTTCGTTAACGTTTTGATAGTCAAGTGTTTAGGTAATGTTGGCAACAGAAAATAATCCTTGCTAGTGGATAAGGATAGGAAATCTCAAGCGCCCTATTCCGTAGCTCACGAGTTAGGCGATTGGCTGGTGATCCCAAGGACACGGGGTTGATGCCGGCTGCAGGGGCCGCTTGTCGATGGAGGAGAAAAGGAAAGCGCCCGTGTACTGTGCGATGTCAGCGCATATTGAAGAACACAAGGTGGTATAAATTTCTACAGCCGGCTTTCCACTACACAGTCCCTCATATCATGAGTCACTTTGGTATTTGAAACAATACCAGACCATGTTAACTACGCCTTTAGTTTGCATCGAATTGACATATAAGAACATCGTTGTGTTCTTGGCGAGTCGGTTGTTTATAGTGGATGGAAAGTTTGTGCGCACTACAGATATGGACAAGAAGGAGACACACACAGGCGCCGTATACCCGAACGGATTGACGGGTGCGCGGAAAATGTCTATCATATCGGTGATCATCGTGTGGGTATCTATAGGTAGCCTTATGAAGTGGTTCAGAGCGAGGACTTAGTGTGAATGTCGCGCTCTCGCGCCCAGTGCCAATCTGCCTGGAATGAAATCGGCTGCAACTTGTTTTGAAACGGTTGCTATACAGAGGTTATCTAGGAACACAGAAGGAGACGTGATGATTGGGAAGGTTTCTGGGACTAAGGGCAGCCTGTTGAAGTATTCGGTGTCCATGTTCGGTGCTTGAAAAACACGCTCTCGCGATCTGCTCGTTCCGGTGCCGTTTTAGGAGCTCTTTCGAAGTTAAGGATTGTTTTATATAGTATTAATGCTCAGTGATTGTTTTTATGCCAATACTGAGCGACGTCTTTGATAATGTGTCAAGCGCAACCTCATATCCGGTCGTTGATGTTCTGTTAAAATGAGATATGGAACTGTATCTAACGGAGCCTGGCGTGCTTATTCACAATCTCGCGGACGAGATGCGCAGTATGATAGCAACTTTGATGGTAGTGGTTTTTTTCCTGCAGCATTGCTCGTTTATAAAAAAAAAAGGGGGGGGGGGGGCAATTATAAATGGGATGAGCTTTTCTGACCGATTAATTGAATTTTCTGAGCAAATTTGGGGACTTCTTTGTTCGCATGGGGCGAAACGCAGCTGTCAAGATGCCAGTAATCGTGTAACACTGCTCAAGGTTGTCCTTTCTCAAGGGTGAGCACTATGGTTTCCACATGGTTCCGGATCGATGATACGGTGTGTAGTCATTCCGCGAGAAGAAACTGTATGCTCGTTGTAATGTACGACGGATCGGTGATTTCCCACTAACATTCTTTACCCCATGTTATCAACAGTGGCGAAAAACCCCAGAACTGGCGGTTTATATATATGGCCGCGCATTAACGGGACATCGTGTTGTGTGACGTCAGGCGATTTGGTCCAATTGTCAGACACATTGAACTTGAGCTTCGCCATTGAAAGGGGGGATGAGGTCAGAATCAAGGTCTTCAAGACCCTTAGTTGAAAGGTTGAGTTTGCTGTGTGCTATATCTGGGAATAATAATAGAGTTGAACGTTGAGCTGGTTGGTCACTCATCTCTTTGAAGAAGGCAGCAGAGCAGATAACAACACAAAGCATAAGAAGCACACACAAACACAAGGACAACGCTGTACTGATAACTATATTGACAAGAACCGGCACAACTTGTTGTTGTTGTTCTCCTCTAATTTTATGGCACATACCCACACAGGGGGATCGGCCAAGAATTGGGGTGCAGAGATATTAGATTTTGAGATGTATAAATACATCGCAAAAACATAAATAGAAATAATTGCCAGGGAATAGAGAAGGAAATGTAAATACGAAAAACCAAAGTAAATAAGGGTAAATATTATGGCACGCACTAGGAAAATACTAACATTTATATGTACAGATTAAAAATTCAAACCATATTAGCAAGGCAGACATTTTGTTTCTATTAAGAAGTTTTGAATGGCGTTAAAAACAGACCTGTGGCTGTACCCAAGCATGGTGGCACCAAACGATAATAAAATCTGGCGGCTCAAATGAAGACTAGCTGTTGTAACGGCTTCTCCAAATACCTTTTCCTTATCATGGTAAAACGGCGGCAAAATATCAATAAATGATCTATTGTTTCCGGTTCCCCGCAGAATGCGCTGTCCGCATTCTGCGGACCTGTGCATAAAGGAATTTAGGGGTGGAATACGACAGCGTAGCCTAGTTAGAGAGACCTCAGTGTGCCTTAATTGACATGATTTCCTATTCCAGGTATACTTGAGATGCATGTAGTCGTCCGATGATAAAACAGATCCAGACTGCGTGCTTAATAAGGAACGCCTACGAAATCGTGCTGCTGTTATATACGCTGTTGCCGGGAGGATGGGCAACACAGGGCCATTCAGAGATTCTTTAGCTAGTCTATCAGCAACCTCATTAGCTGTCACATTACTGTGACAGCTGGTACCCACACAGTGTGGGTACCTGGTACCCACACTATATGTATGAGGCTAAAATGTGAGGGAAGCAATGAAAGAAAGCAATGAAGAACTTTGGTGAATCCATATTCGAAGAAAGCGACAAGCACAATGAATAAGAGTCTGTAATTACAGCCACTGTTGAGTATGGTGGGTCTAGTTTGCGCAGAGCAAGCACCCCCTCCAGCAACTCCGCATGGAAAATTGGGGTAAAATCCGGAAGACGGACTGAAAAACCCAGTCTAAAAGCGGACAGTATATTGCAACGCCGGCCTTTTCATGAAATTGGGAAGCATCAGTTGCTATCATTATGCTAACAGGAAGACTTTGTAAATGATCTTCTAGTAATCCATTTAAAATTTGAGGTGATAAGTGCTTTGCATTATTTGGGAAAATGTCATCATAGACAATTTGAATCGAAGAAGAACCTAATTTTGTTGGAAGGATATTAGAAAGGACTAGGTGCAAAGGTTGTAACAGATTTTTCACTAGTATTACCTGCGGGGTATGAAACCGAGGCCATCTGACTCCAAAAAAGGAGTCTGGCTTGCAACAAAAAATTGATAGGGAGCGGTGGAATTGTGATTCATATATTTTTAGATACGTCTGGACAGTCAAGAATTGTAATCTTGCTAACAACGGTGGTATTCTGGCTTCAGGGTATAATACATTGTTAGCCACAAATTTGGGGAGCCCAAGGCATAATCTAAGTGCTTGCCGCTCTGAAGGAACAAGCGGACGAATTTTGTCAGCAGGTGAACCAGAAAAAAACACAGATCCAAATTATATAATTGGTCGGACATACATAACATAAATCATTAAAGGAGCGTCTCGCCGCACCCCAGACCTTGCATTGCTTAACCTGCGCAACATACCCACAGCACGAGCCCCTTTCGCTGCAACATGTTCAATGTGATCCCTCCATGCCAGATGGTCATCGTAAATCACTCCTAGATACTTCAAAGACTTAACTTGAGGAATCATTTCCTGATAAATGTTAGAGAAAGATTTACCGGATCCTGAATTTGGAAAACAAGGAAAGTGCCCTTTTTAACGTTTAATGTAAATCTTAATTCACATAATCAATTCTGAAGGGAGCTCAGGTACGATTGTAGGCGCCTATTGAGGGATTGAATGTCAGGTGCAGCCGTAAAGAACAAGATGTCATCCGCAGAGACATACGTGCGAGCGTCTTGATGCGTGGGAATAGAACTCATTAAAATGTTAAAGAGCACGGGCGAGAGAATTGCCCCTTGAGGAACACCTCTGGTTTGTTGAGATCTACCAGAATGCACACCATTCAATGAACAGTAAAATTGTCTGTTTTGTAGGAATGTTGATATCCACTCAATTAAATATTGTGGAAAACGTAGAGTTTCTAATCTGTGCAATAAAATTCGGGCTCTACACTATCATAAGCCTTCTTTATATCGAGAGTCACCAATGCAGCATACATTTTTTTTTTGCGTCGCGCAAGAATTCGACTCTCAAGGTCGGTATGCGCATTCCATATTGAAAATTTTGCGCGATATCCGATTTGACAGGGACGAAGAATATTTTTTTCTTCCACAAATTTGGTAACCCGTTGGAGTACGACCCTTTCAATTAATTTTACCAGGTTTGATGTTATTGACAGTGGTCTGATATTGCCCAAAGTATAGCCACCACCATTATGTTTCAGTAAAGGAATCACTTTGGCTAGTGTCCAGTCACCAGGCATCCAAGAATTATTAATTGAGTAATTTACAAACTCTAACAAGGAATTTGGAGACACCTCAAAGAGAATCTAACATTTTTGACGTTACTCCATCAGGGCCAGGCGCAGCAACTGGTAATGTCATTACAATCGAAGAAAGCTGAGGAAATGTAATTTTAGGGACATTCTTAACCGTATCTACTGGGCCTAAAAACATGGGGGATTTGGGAAGTGTTGACAGAAAACGTTTTTATAAACCTTTAGTAGTGTTTTCTACTGTTTTGAGAGCTTCGCTAGGAGTCGAAACACATGAGTGTAAATTTTCTGAGACAGGAATTTTTTTCTGTGATTTTAAAAACCTGAAAATTGCACGTTGATTATTATATTGCGAAAGGTAATTGAAATGGTCAGTATTATAATTATATTTCGCTTGTGCGACGATGCGTTTAAATGTAGCTACAAAAAATTTATAATCATGCCAATTTTTGGGGCACAGGTTGTGAAGGAGCCTCTTCCATGCAGCCTTTCTTCTATAATCACGCGAACAATCTGCATTCCACCATCTTGTTGATGTATTGCCTTTTGATGCACGCACTAAGAATTCACACTTCTTAAGACAGGATGCAATAACCTGGCATAATGTTTACGATTTTAACTCTTCCGTATCCTTAACTCTTCTGTGGGAATCCGTCTTGTAACCCCACGAAACATGGTGTGGTTTAAAATCTTCAGCCAAAATACCGAATTTTGACAATTAACTAGTAAGTGGTCTAGCGATCTGGTGTCCTGAACACCATGAGGGAAATAAACATTCACTAATGTAAACGGACTGAATCCATTCAAAATCTAAAGCCAATAATTCAGAACGTAAAGAAGGATATTGAAAAGCAATCTTAGCCGTATGACAAAATTTTGAAAAACTAGAATTAGTAACCCACCACCTCTTGACTGCGGATGTTGTCGGAGTGACCGACAATTTTGTAAATTAAAATGTTGTTCAGTTGTAAGCTAAGTTTCTTGCAAAACGATTATGACTGGATTCTGTTTTAAAGAAAGATAAACTAAATCTGTAGTAGCTGAAAGAAGAGATCTACAGTTCCACCGAAGAACGTTTAACGTTCCTGTGGTTATGTAATCCGGGCAGCAGCAACAGCCTGCCCAAAAATGGTTTCCTTTGGTTTAGACCCTAGCTGTTGCTTTTTTGATTTTGCCCGTGGACGCGGTGATGACGGGTTTGACATCGGGGATCCACTGCGTTTTAGTATTCGCGTATCTGTATCCCCTATATCTGCATCATGAGCCTCTGACTTGTCGGAATTTTGCATAAGTGATGCAGAAAGAGATTCAATTTGCGAGCAAGACATTGTAGCTAAGGAGTGCTGCACTGATAATGAATGCCTAGGTACCGTAGGAGAAACCGTAGCAGTTTGCACAGCCTGAGAAATGTGAGCTGCCAGAACATTGGATATGCACTCTGACTGTTGTCACAATCCTACCCACCATTTTGGTCATTGTTGCTTCCACAGCAGTTATTATGGCTTTAGACATCGAGGAATCTAATGATGCTCCAGAACGGGCTGACACACCTGCATACCCATGAGCTATCTAATTTCTTGAATTGCCTCACGCCTCGAGCAACGTTTTCGGTCAATAATCTCCAGAATTTGTATTTCATGCGCTCTAGAAGGACATTCCAAAGAATGTACTGAGTGTATAGTCCCCCGCAAGGACAACATTTGACATTTTGATCAGAGCATAAATCTGATTTATGGGCATCGCCGCATTTGCAACATCGCAAAGTTGATTAGCAACCGCCAGTAATATGACCATAACGCCAGCAGTTGTTGCATTGCAGATGCTTTGATGATAGGGGATTTATTTGAAATATTAATGGCCACGCTTTAATCTGTGATGGACAGACTGCACCTGCAAAGGTAGCAATTACGTTTCTGTCGGCACACGAACATTATTGACCTCTCGGCTACAGCGATAGACCGCCACGACGCCCGCCGCGGAGAGAAGGTCAAGGGTTTTTTCTGGACTTAGTAAGGAATCCACACCTCGGACTAGACCTTTTGTGCAGGCCAGGTGCGAAGGAATAAAACTGCTTACCTGATGAGATGCAAAAGTAAAGCATTTTAGAAAATCCTTTATACATGACAGGTCTGGTGAACGGCAAAGAATCCCGCCGCGCCCAAATTGGCGTACCTCGGCTATTCCTTCGGTGAAGAAAGTGGTTTCCTGAAGGGCAGCTCGAACACCTCCAGGGTTGTTCATTTTAATAGTGCCACCATCCTTAGGAACGAGCGCCACATGAATGTTACGGACACCGGAGCTCTGAAAGGGTTCCAAGGGTAGATCATCAGTCCAAAGGGAAGCCAACCAAGGGGAGCACCCGTGGCCGGGGGACTGTGTCGACATTACCTTAAATTGATAACGTCACCGCGTGCGTTAGTCAACAGAGAACAAAAGACGCAAAGATGGCCGGCAACCCAATACTTAGCCGATCGGCGTGTGAGCAGGCCACGAACGCCTTCAGCTATTCCGCCATGTTCTCCTTCACTTCACATCTCCCTTCACTTCACGCCTGGAGCCAACTTCTTCCTTGTCTTCAACATCCAGCCGGTTTGCGCAGAAATTCTAATTCCGTCTTCAACAAAACCACTGAAGGCATACTGAAACATTGGTCTCCCGAGTCACAGATTGCATATGCTTCGTAAATGTTCCTTGCTAACTTATCCTTCATCTTTTTCATAACCTTTACATTATCAAGGTCAGCTGGCTGGAGGAAGGCTATTCAACACCATTTTGCACTGAGCATATGTGGAATATGTGGTTCCTTCCTCTGGTAAAGAATTGCACCAAGAAGAAGCAATTCATTCCAGTGCGAAAAAAGCCTGTAGTTACTGTAGGTAATGTACAGTTGTCTGCTAATGCAACGGAAGTGTTGGAGCATGGGCCTATGTTTGCTCTTCCCTCAAAGGTTGACGCCGCAGGGAAGCTTGTCATTGTAAGACATGTCGCAGAAAAAGCTGATGAAGAAGAGGCCAGCCGAATTGTAGCTAAAGGGATTGACTGTTTGAACCGCATGAAAGGACGTGAAAGATGCAAGTTGCGATTTGAACCTGTAATTAAAGAACTGAAGAGCAAGGAATTTAAGCTGTGCCTTTCAGATAAAGAAGGTGGTTTTGTTGTATTGGATTCTATCAATTATGGAGTAAAGGCTCTGACAGCCATGAATAAGAACTTTCGAAGAGTGCAACCTAAGGACCTAAAAGCTGCTAAAAGAAAGGTTCTACGGATTCTAGAGGAAACCGAACTGAGGCAGCTTTGCCGTAAGGTGAAGGACACTAGACATGACACCTTGTCGGTATTCTTCAGTGCAAATTCACACAAACCTGACATACCTTGCCGAGCAATATTGTCAGAGGCACACACGTGGCAGACGCTAGACTCGGAATACTTGGTCAAGCATCTCGGCCAAGTACATGTGGATGATCCCTTTAGAATAAAAAACTTTGAGGAGATAATATCTGAGATTAAGGGATATAATAAGAAGAGACTTTCTGGATTTTCACTCGATATTGAGGACATGTACTATTCTATCCCACAAGAAGGCTTGTTGAAAGAACTACGAGAAACGATTGATAAGCAGGCTATAGTTTTCCAGAATTACGCCGGGGCGTTTATGGATACATTGTTGGAGTTGGTTGCAGCCTACCTCAAATCAACTGTTGCATCCCATGATGGAATGTTGTATTGGAACTGACCCTGGTAACGTTCAACGCTAGAACCCTAGCTAGTGAAGCTAGTTTAGCTGTGCTGTTAGAGGAACTAGAGAGTATGAAATGGGATGTCAGAGGGCTTAGTGAGGTTAGGAGGCCGAATGAGGCAAATACTGTACTGAAGGATGGGCATGTACTGTGTTATTGAGGTTTACCGGAGAGGCGAGAACTAGGAGTAGGATTTCCTTACCAATAAGTATAAAACAGGCAATATTGATGAACTTTATAGTATAAATGAGAGAGTGGCAGACATCGTAATTAGGCTTAATAAGCGCTATAAACTGAAGGTTGTCAGGCCTTTGCACCCACATGTAGTTGTGATGACCAGGTAGTTGAAAGCTTCTAAGATGTAGAATCGGCAATGCGAAAAGTAAAGACGCAGTATACTGTACTAATGGGCGACTTCAACGCCAAGGTAAGGAAAAAGCAGGCAGGAAACCAGGCAGTAGGTGACCATGGCATTGGTTCTAGGAATAGCAGGGGGGAGTTACTAGTTGAGTTTGCAGAGCGCAATAACTTAAGAATTATGAATACCTTCTTCAGCAAACGGAAGAAGCAGAAATGGACATCAAAAGTCCTACCGGGGAGACTAAAAATTAAATTGGCTTCATACTGTGTTCAACCCCTGCCATTATGTAAGCTGTAGAGGTAATCGGGAAAGTGCGATGCAGGGACCACAGGGTGGTGAGGTCCCGGATTAGCCTTAATCTGAAGAAGGAACGCAACAGATTAGTAAGAAAGAAACCCATCAACAAATTAGCGGTGAGGGGGAGGGCAGAATAATTCACGATCTCGCTACAGAATAGATATTCAGGTCCAACCGAGGATGGCGACATTACCCTAGAAGCCATGGACAATCATTTCAGAAATATCATTACTGAGCGCTCTGTAAAAGTAGGCGGTAGGATAGTCAGAGAGGATACCGGTAAGCTGTCTAAGGAGACGAAAGATTTGATTAAGAAACGCCAGAGTATGAAAGCTTCAGACCAGATAGAATTAGTCGAGATATCAAAGCTAATCCATAAGCGCAAGGTGGCCGATATAACGAAGTATAACATGGAGAAAATTGAGCATGCTGTAAAGAACGGGGGAAGCCTTAAAACGGTAAAGAAGAAATTGGGCATAGGCAAAAAGCAGATGTATGCGATAAGGGACAAGGCGAGCGATGTCATCACGAATATGGACAAGATAGTCAAAGTAGCCGAGGAGTTCTATACAGATCTCTACACTAGCCAAAGCAGTCAGGACCGTAATGAGATTGGCGGTAGGAAAAAACAGTCAGACATGCCACCAGTGATGAAGGACGAGGTCAAGAAAGCATTAGAAACTATGAAAAGGGGGAAATCAGCTGGAGAGGATCAGATAACTACAGACTTATTGAAGGACGGGGGGTGTTAGGAAAACTGGCCACCCTGTATACGCAGTGCCTGGTGCCGTCAACAGTACCGGAACCATGGAAGAATGCAAACATTGTCCTCATTCATAAGAAAGGGGACACTAAGGACCTTAAAAATAACAGACCAATCAGCTTACTGTCTGTTACGTATAAGGTATTTACTAAGGTAATCGCTAATAGAATCAGGACAACCATAGACTGCAATCAAGCAAAGGATCAAGCATGTTTTCGCAAAACTGTACTCTACTATCGATCATATCCATACCGTCAATCAGGGGAAAGAAAAATGCTAGGAATATAACCTGCCCTTATACATAGAATCATTGATTACGAAAAAGCATTTGACTCAGTTGAAACCTCGGCGGTGATGCAGGCATTGAGTAATCAGGGGGTAGACGAGCCGTACGTGAAAGTGCTGGAAAATATATATAGTGGCTGCACAGCAACCATAGTTCTGCATAAAGTAACACAATTTCTATAAAGAAAGAAATTAGGCAAGGAGACCCAATCTCCCCAGTACTATTTACAGCTTGCTAAGAGGAAGTATTCAGAGACTTGGAATGGGAGCAGTTAGGGATAAGGGTAGATGGAGAATACCTCCGTAATCTGCGATTTGCTGATGACATTGCCTTGCTAAGCAACTCGGGGGATGAACTGCAAATAATTTTTGATGAATTAGACAGGAAAAGTAGAAAGGGAGGCTTGAAAATCAATATTCAGAAGACTAAGGTAATGTTCAACAGCCTCGGGAAGGAACAGCAGTTCTCATTAGGTAGTGAAGTACTGGAAGTAGTAGGCAATATGTCTACTTAGGACAGGTAGTAACAGCAGATCCGGACCATGAAAAAGAAATAACAAGAAGAATAGGATTGGGATGGAGCGCATTTGGCAAGCACTCGCAGATAATGACTAGCAGCTTACCGGTATCGCTCAAGAGGAAAGTATACAACAGTTGCATCTTACCTGTACTCACCTATGGCGCTGAAACGTGGAGGCTAACCAAGAGGGTTCTACTTAATTTGAGGACAACTCAGAGGGCTATGGAAGGAAAAATGGTAGGGGTAACATTAAGAGATAGAAAGCGCGCAGAGTGGGTCAGAGAAATAACTCAAGTTACTGACATTCTAGTGAAAATTAAGAAGAAGAAATGGACATGGGCCGGACATGTAGTGCGAAGAGAGGATAACCGATGGTCGCTTAGGGTAACAAACTGGATTCCAAGGGAAGGAAAGCGTAGCAGGGGTCGGCAGAAAGTTAGGTGGGCGGATGAGGTTAAGAAGTTCGTAAGGGCGAAGTGGATGCAGCTAGCACAGAACCTGGTTAAGTGGAAAAATATGGGAGAGGCCTTCGCCCTGCAGTGGGTATAGTCAGGCTGATGATGATGTACAAAGGAGTGCTGTATGCATAGGTTAGAGAGTTGCACCTGCACTGAGCGATGTGTACCTAGTCGCATGTGACAGAAGGATTCTGACGTCTATGAAAGATTGTTCGTTACGTTGACGACTTTTTGGTATTGTGTGATTTAGAGAAAGGAAAGGCGACTGATCAACTAAAAGACATAGCCCTGGGTGTGTTTGAAGAAAGTTGCCCTGATTTTAGATTCACCTGGGAACTTCCAAAGGAAGGCATTTTGCGCTTCCTAAATTTGAGTCTCGAATTCTTACCAGAACACTTATGTTGGACTTACCAGCCAAGCGCGAACAAGCAGTTTCTTCCGTTATACATCCCAGCATTCAAAGACAGTAAAAAGAGGTGTTGCGAAGGCTGCATTGACGTCGGCTCTCAACAAATCATGCCACCACCGTGTCAAAACAGATTTTCTAAGTCAGACCGAGAGGCTTGTGGAGGCAGGGTATCCTGAATATTTGCTGTGTAGAATAATAGAAAGCATTGTCCTGCCGATCAAGCGGAGAATTTGAAAAGAAGACCTTACTCAAAGAAATAAATGGTCAGTGGAACCATATATTCATGGCTTCAACCATAATGTAATGAAGATTGTTCAAAGACACGGCATCCGGGTTATCCCAACGGCATCAAAAAGAGCTAAAGGGATGTGTGTGTGTGTTAACAACCAGGAATTCAACTCTGGATGCAAAACATCGCACCGGACTAGGTACTCTAAGTGTATTGAGGGGGTTGTTTGTCAGATTTGCTTGCATTGTGGAAATAAATATATTAGACAGACAGGAAGATGTCTCAATGACAGGATTAGATAGCACGCCATGGCAGTGTTGGACAAGTCTGGCACTAATCTCGCGGTGCACTGCAAAGACTGCGTTGGTTGTAGAGACCAAAAATGTCCAGCTGACCTTCATAATGTTAAGGTTATGAAAAAGTTGAAGTATAAGTTAGCGAGGGAAATTTCTGACGCATATGCAATCTGTGACTCGGGAGACGAATGTGTCAGTATGCCGTCAGTGGTTTTCTTGAAGAAGGAATTATAATTTCTGCGCAAACCGGCTGGATGTTAAAGACAAGGAAGAAGTTGGCTGCAGGCGTGAAGTGAAGGGAGAAGATGTGCGGGTTCTTGTCAATATAGCTTCAGTGCAGCGTTGTCCTCGTGTTTGTGTTTGCTTCTTATGTTTTGTGTTGTTACTTGCTCTGCTGCCTTCTTCCAAGAGAGCTAGGAATATCCTTGCGAACTGTGCCGGCAATCACTGCACCGTAGCGACACTTAAATGTTAAATTAATCGTATACACAAAATCGCCCACACTGGTTAACTCATGTTAGCTCCATCTGGAGTCCAGATCCGCATCTTGGATGACCTTCAGGAGAAAGCGTAAGGCCTTCTTTCTAAACGTCTGGTTTCCGCGTGGGTAGACATTGTCCTGAGCAGAACTGAGAGGAGATCGTGTTTTCATGAGAGAAGCAAGCAACACGTACCCTTCCGCGTTATTCTTTGGACAGCACACAACATAATATTCAACATCCCACTCCGCATGTTGAACATATCGCAGATGATGCCAGGCCCGTGTTGCCATGAAGTGAATTGGCTTGATATCCTTTAGGCATCTTGGTCTCACATTGCTGGTTAGGTGAACTCAACAAGGTACTGAAATAGTTGAGTACTTCTTCTCTGAGTAGCCCTTTACGACCAAAGCAGTCCACAACTTTGTTGCCTATGAGACCTGTGTATGAAGTCATCCATGGGAAAAGTGTAGAGAAAACTGCTGTGCTGATGTATGAGACAAGGCATCAGTAGGGAATCCGCCCTACTTTTGAGGGGTGGATTTTGAATCTGTTCGGATCTGAACAGATCGAGCCCGTAAAGCATGCAGACCAGCCCGAATTATTCACGAAAATCTGAACGGTGCTCTGTTTTAAAACGTTAAAGAATTGAGAGCACGTTACTGCCAAAGGAGAATGATGGCTTATAGCCCATGTGGGGAGTACTGACCGTACAGTCCTGTGCGGAACCTTTGCATGGAGTTAGACCAGCTGCACTGAAGCCACGCATGGAAGTTCGTACGATGTGACTAAAGCGGGGCTTCGTATTTACGTGTAGTGAATGATGCTAATGAATATGTGTAGGGCAAATAAGCATAAATTAAAAGAAGAAAAAATAGGGGGACTCTTAAGCTCCGGCGTTAAGAGTATGACTCTATAGCGTTTCACACACGCGGACGTTGCTTTTACCCCTTTTTATTTTTTGAAATCTTACTTTCTTTTTGTTTCTGTTTGTATTTGTTTTTGCGCGTCGATACTTAGCATCCACAAACTTTGGCTTCCTATTCTCACCAGTCTAACGTCTTTGAACCCATTATTCATTCTTTTCAATTATTCGAATGAATCAATTGATCACGCACAAACACTAAATTTCCCTAATTAGCCTAATTTCATTCTAAACATTCAGATAAATTTTTCATTCCTTTTTCGATTTTCCCTTAGTTCAATTTATGTATTAATCAATAATATTTATTTTATTAACTCGTCATCGCCTACCATGCAGCTATCATTCATGAATCACCAGATCCAAAAATTCAGTTCAGTTCAGTCGTTCAGTCGTGTCCGATTCTTCGTGACCCTGTGGACCATATCACGCCACGCTCTCCGGTCTCTCACTATATTCCTAACATCACATAAGTTCATCTGTAGCGCCTCGAGGATACCATCTAACCATCGCGTTGGCTGCCTACCCCTTCTCTGGGGACCCTCAACCTTTCCCAACATCAAATCTTTCTCCAGCGACTCCTTTCTTCTCATCAGAGAAGAGAGGTACAATTTTTTACCCAACCCCCGATCATTTGCGGCACACGGTGTAGACTGTTTTTAGACCGAATGAGCTGGAAAAACTCTCGCTTAATGCATGATAGGCTTGAGAGCACGCACACAAGAGCGATTGACATTGTCACGCCATAGCCTTAAAGACGGAATTTAGTTAGCCCACCCCCCTTTTATTTTGTTTCAAGCGGTTCTTCGTCATGTGCCCCATTGAAGTGATTTACCGATGGGTTTCGATCTCATATATCCTGATGTTATAACAGTAGTTTGCAGGTATATTGACAACAGATTTAGAAGAAAATTTGCATGTGTGTAGAAAAGTAAGATCGACGTTCCCCGCCTCCAAATTGTGTTCTCTGAAGCGGAGATAAGCAATGCACTTAATAAGAAATCAGGAGTTAGATGAGCCATATTTGAAAGCACCAAAGCTAATCTATAGTGGTTGCACAGCAACAATATAGGCCTCCGTTAAGAAAGGTGCTGGCCAATCCGACACGATTTTCCCAGTACTATACATAGCTTCCTTAGCGAAAGTATAGTATTCAGAGATTAGAGCTGTTCGGGACAAGTGATGATGGAGATACCTTAATATTCTTTGAACTGCTGATCGCATTGCCCTGCTAAATAGCTCAGATGATGTACTGCGAGGAATAATTAATGACTTAGCCAAAAAGAAAAAGAAAGATATGATCAAAAGTTGGTATATAGATAAACAAATTCAGCATATTTTCAGACTTAATTTTGCAGGCGCTTTCTTGGAAAAAAAAGAATTTCAAAAATTCCTTGGCGTGATTTACTATACGCAACTGGGCTGGAATGCCCACGTTGTGAATTAAAAGGTATTGCAAGCTACCAAGGCGTGACTAACAATTACAAAAGTATTTTACCCGTGTGGCCTAAAATAACGTTATGCTATTCACTAATAGAATTCCGCCTAAAATATTGTTTGCGTGCCTGCTGTACCTCGAACCTCCAGCCGATCGCTTTAGCGATCTACGCCACGCCCGGGACCTTTTTTATTGCATGGAAGTACTTGAAGCGTGATCTAACCAAGTCGCTGTGATCGTGCAACACACATTCACAATTATCGTTGTCTACAGTGAGGAATTTAGCGATGAAAACGAGTCTTCAATTAGTGATAATGACAATTATGACATTAGTAATCATAATGACGGTTCATTTAGTTGACAATGAGAGCAAATGTGGTGGACCGTATGGACTAGCAATGCTTTAGCTTTCGCATTTCTGCAGTGTAGATTCCCCAGTGCTCTCTGAATGTTCTTTTTTTTACCTCAAACTGCTGTATTTGTTTGCAAATAAATAGAACTAAATCTGAATTTTTTAAACAGAATTTCACTAAACACGATCCAGACTCCCTCAGATATATACGATACGTCACTGCTCGCGTCCGAAGTAAGTACGGTATGCAGATGACCCCGCATACTGTTTCGGATTGAATTCACGAACTCCCATTCTTATACACCTTATCTCAGGGTTTCAAAATATTTCGCTCATTTTAAAAACAATATTATGGTGTTATACTTTACTTTCGTTCAGCTATTTGTAAATAACAATGTTTTGTTAGTGCCACTTGCTATATACGTTGTTTCATGCTGTGATTGATGCACTGGTCTGATATCGAATCTTGTACTGATGTATGTTTTTTAAGGCATTGCCCTCTAGTGCCGCTACTCTAAACGTATACTTGTACATACGGTTTTTGCATAAAGCCGGGAGCTTCGCTCCGAGATTATTCATAATTCGTAAAAAATAAAGTTTCGATTGCAATATGTAGAAGGCTACGGTAAATTTGAACAGCCTGGGGAAGTAACATCACTTTACAGTAGGCAGTGCAGTGGTAGGCGAATATGTCTACTTAGCACAGGTAGAAACAGCAAATCCGGACCATGAACTGCATATAACTAGGAGAATAAAATTGGGATGAAGCGCATTTGAGAAGTACTCGCAGCAGAGCATGTATTCGTTGGATCTGACCAGTATTCACCTACCGGGCTGATAGGTGGAGGGTAACGAAAAGCATCTATATACGTTTGGACAACGCAGGTAGATATGGAACAGAAAACGGTAGGTGTAACATTAAGGGATACGAAGCGTGTAGCATGGATCAGGGAACCAGAGTTAGACTTCTTAGTTAAAATCAAGAAGAAGACATAGGCAGCAGGTGTAATGCGCAGAGAGGATAACGGATGATCCCTAAGGAACAAACTGTATTACAAAATAAGGCAAGCGTAACGGGTGGAGGTTTGTACGTTTGCAGGAGTGAAGTGGATGCAGCTGGCAGACTGCCGGGCCTTCGTTAAATGGAGAGATATTATCGCCTGAAAAAAGTTAGGGATAAATGGCTGTGAACGATGCCTGCTGTAGCGTGGGATTCGCTTTGTCGTAGGTTAGTTCACTGGTTTCAGATGAAGAAACAGTCTGTGAAGAATCTCACGACATGTTCTTGTTATTAACCATTCACCGAACCATACTGTTTATCTGTTTCCACATAGCCCGGTTGAAAAACTACGGCGTGGAGTGCGTTAATCAAACATGAAAAGAGCGTATCAGGTGATGAAGCGAGATCAGGCTGAATGGAAGTTCATTACGTTCCAATACAGCAAAGCGATTCTAATCTCGTGAACAACGGACATCAATAAATAGGAGTTTCGGGTACTCTATATTCTGGTACTACCTTAAGATGACTGAAAACTGGCGATACACGCGAAAGCTCGTGTATGAAACTCGACGCCACTGAGGTTATGCTGGCAGACTGACTGCAGTCACAAAGGATGCAAAGTAGTGAATATTTGCGAACAATGTTCGTTTATGAAAATGGGGTGGAGTTACAGCCGGTACCGAAGATGCGTACTCTAATTGTGACGTCACTAGCGTCAAGCTTCAACCCAGCATGTGAGGTCACTTTAAGAGTGCAGAGTTTGTGATAGAATTGTTAACCCTGTGTTAATGAAGTGATTAAGATATATATCCCACGTTAAGTAACGGAAAGATGCAGCAAAACATTGCGTGCTGCTGCACTCCTCAGGTATGAGTTGCAGATCCTGGGGGGGGGGGGGGGGGACACGAGTCATCATGACTCGTGTACCCCCCCAGGATCTGCCCTTGCTATCACAACCAATGTGCCGTAACGTGTGGAAAACCTGCAGCTGATGAAACAAGGCAAGGTGTCGCTTGCTGATGACGTTTTTAAAATGAGCGAAATGTTTTGAAACCATGAGAAAAGGAATTCGTGAATTAAATCCGAAGCAGCATGCGAGATCATCTGCATACCGTACTTCCTTCTGAAGCGAGGAGTAGCGTATCGTGTATAATGAAATTTCACATTTAGTTCTATTGCATTTGTAAACAAATACAGCAGTACTTTCCTTACGCAACTTCACCTAGTAGCTGTGAAACGAAAAGAAAAAAACAGGAACGATCCCTGGTCTTTAGAATCCCGAAGATCAGAGGTGTCGGTGAACTTCAGTTATTTTCTCATATCAGATATTTTCACTTTTTCTTTGCGCACCACACAATGTTCTGTACTATTCATTGCAATCAAAGCCACAAGAAGCGCCGATGATGCTACCGCAGGGTTCCTGGGAAAAAATTGAGAGCTGTGTTTATGACCGGTTGTTGAAATCTGCTTCCATTGATGTCATCAACAATTTTTTTTTAAATGGCTTTGTCCAGGTGTACGCATCCAATGCAACGGGTCAATGCGTAGACTGCTGCCGGCTGCGTATAGTGCTGGAATGTATACACCTCATCGACAGGATATGCGCACACGAACCACGCGGATGCACTCAGCGCGGAATGGGCCGTAGAAAACGAAACGAAAACGATGTGTTCTCCCTGTCCCCCTTCTGACATGATGGGGGACAGGGAGAACAATTCGTTTTCTACGGTTCATTACGCGCCGAGTGAACCCGTGTGGTTCGTGTGTGGTAAATGCATTGTGGCGAGCTGCAGTCCACCGATACCTCCCGTGCCGAAGGGCACGGCAGGTATCAATGGACTGCAGTTCGGTCCACGTACTTCGTCAGGTAGGCGTCCCTGTAGCAGCAACAAAGAAAAAACGCTCCCTTCCGCGTAGAATACGGAGGATGAGAGCAACGGGCATCCGCCCTTTGGATGCCCGGGGGACAG
>JAJIZL010032448.1:0-19352 GCA_023969395.1 Amblyomma maculatum
AGGAATCCGAGTGCTAGAAGGAAAAAAGAATAGCTGCGGTTTAGCTTTAGTTAAACCCGGTAGGTTGCGTAAGCAAAGCCGACGTAGCTTCTCTTTCTGTTCTTTCTTCTTTTTCTTTCTCTATTGCTTTCTCTTCTTTTTTTTTCCTTCTTTTTCACTTCTTCTGCGGCGCACCGTGGCTACCGGCCGCGGCCACGCGACGACTTAAGCTGGGAGTCCAGCGGAAGCTGCCAATAGCGACGGCTGCACCCCCAATCAGCCGCGGCGCAGTAGCTACCGGCCGCGGAGCCCAGCGGTAGCCGCTCCTGTTGCCATGGCGACGCGGAGGTGTCGCTCCATCTAAGGCGCACCGTGGCTACCGGCCGCGGCCCACTGACGGCTTGAGCTGGGAGACCATCTGCAGCTGCTCTAAAGGTCACCGTGGCTACCGGCCGCGGCTACATGAAGGGGCTGAGAACTAGACTAGTATTGCTTACGCCATAAATTGCTAGTGGCAGCCAGGGCCATAAGGAATGCGAGAAAATGTTACTGGATGCTCTGGAGTCATGGAGAGAATAGTAACCACCATGCTCCAGGAGAAATGTAGTCTATAGCGCCTACATCAGCCGAGATACCACTATTAGTGCGGTTACAGAAATGACCCTTGCTATGTGGGGAGGGGGGTATACCTATACGATAGTAATATCGGATGCCCTCTTCACGAATATCGGAGTATAAGGTGAGCGATCAGAAGATAGGTTTACCGGCACCAAAAAGCAGCATACTGTCCTACTCATATTAGTTAGGCCAGAAATGCACCAAGGCAACCCAGAGAAGAATTATATGAATGCCGAAACCTGGATAAATAGGTTTCAAGCGCTTGGTACATTGTATTTGTATCAATATCCCCATAATCATCACTCTGTATGTTAGAAGAGACCCGGAGAAGCCGCAATAAACACTGAGTCGCAAAACGAAACACATATGGCCAGTTTGGTTTTGAACGATTAAAGGTCGCATTTCTTTTTACCAGTTCACCGCATTAAAGTCACCACTTCCAAGTACTGTTCACGTGCTGACGCTGGAACAGCTGTCCTCAAGTCAGGTACTGCTTCGTCTCGAGCACTTGGGTCTTCAGGAAGAAAGCGTGGCGGTCAACGTGACTGTGAGTGAAGTTCGATTATTATCATTGTTTTGTTTCTTGACTACACAGGATTAGGATTGCATTTTCTAGCGAAGATACATTCTACACAAGCAAACCAATTGGGTAGAGCTCCCTACTGCCATATACATTTTTCTTCAGGGCTTCCATACACAACATGAATGAACGTTTAGGTGATGATTTCCCACAAACATCCATTTCTGAAACCTCACCACTCAAGAGGAGGCGGCAAACTGTTGTGACGAATAAGGCTCAGTATCCCATAAGGACAATGTTTTTCACCATGTAAATGTGATATTCGCGACCACTACAATAAACTCGAGAAATATTCTCGCTCAGATATTTTGTGTAGCAGAGCTTCTTTCAATGCTACAGGGCTCAACACTCCGTTTTGCTATCGAGTTCATATCAAAACTTTTGCAGAACCATGTAACTGCTGAGTAGTAGATAATGCAAACTAAATGCAAGATAAAGCCCGAGAATTGGCGAATGGATTCCGTAATGCCTGTTTGAATTACAAAAAGACCTAGGACGTTTTTTCTTCAGTCCAATAAATTTTAACACCTTTCTCAAACACCCAAATGCCCGGCGTGTATCTGTTATAGCAGAGAATTATTGACACTGTGTTATTATTTCTATTCTTATTCACTGTGTCAAAATATCATTTTTTCTTGCTAGATGTCACCCACCTCACCTTACTTTACTGTTGAGAGAGCGAAATCATGCCATTTACAAACATAAGAGCCACAAGATGTCTTATTACATCAGATTAACATTTGTTGCTTCTCAGTTGAACTATCATTTAAGGTATAGCCAAATGATATTTTCTAGCTCTAGTAAAATAGGATAGAACAGCTGTTTAATAACCTTTACTAGCCATACAAAACTACGCAGAGTTAATCAGGAAACACCAATTGCTTCATGCCCCTCACTAATAATGGGCCTTCTAACTACGTCTTAATTACAAGAAATCATACTTTAGGGACAAATTGAAATCACTGAGAGCTTCAAGCTAACACTATGGAATGGAGGTAAAAGAACTCGAAGCAAGCTTTAGTTCGATAGCTAACGTGGATAAAATAGCGCCCACTGTGCGATGTAGATCGACGATAAAGGCCAGCCAGTGTCCGTGACGACCCGAATCAAGGGCACAAGTGTGATGCAGACATTGTAATGTAATCAAATAATGGCATTCCCACATAAAGTGCCGTCGCAGCCTCGGAGCCACTCTTAAATACTGCAGGCAATCGTCATTATAAATTAATTCAGAATTTGTATCAATCCAAATTTTACCATTCATTTTACCAGTAGTAATTTGGTGCACAAATTCTGGCTAATGAAAAAAAAAAACGCAAGGTAGACTATTCAGGTTTCCAGTTCAATTAGCGTGCTGTACGCATGCATTATGCTTAAGCACAATGCGCTTGATGCTTACTGTTCTCTAGCTCATTTCCCATCTCAGCGTGGAACAATTCTAGAACAGACAGACATTTGCTTACAGGTATTTCGCTCTGCTGTTAGGTAAGTGGGACTGATGTGGCTGCACGTTCTCAACTACTCGTTTACGTGACGGTAATCCATTAGACATACAGCCGCATGCCTAATGGTAAGCACGTATTTTATGGCAGTGGGCCTAGGTAAACAAGCACATGTAAGAGCCGATGCAATGTAGGACATGACCATGAGCGAGACAAGATGATAACAAGAAGGGATCGATGTTACCACTCTTTCTAAAGAGAACAGTGAACGAAGCTTGCCTCATTAAAGGTGCAGGATAACAGGTCGACAAAAGCAAACGGTCGAAGTCCATCGGCGCACCAGGCGCCAATGGTAAGGGTGCTGTGGTGCAACTTTAAGGGATTACAGCGGAGCACCAGAAGTAGGTATGCAATGTATCAGGCTTCTACCAGCGGCGCTCGAATTAGTGTTTCCACATTCCGCCGCGTGGGAGTTAAAGGGCCCCGAGCTCAGACTGAATGTCAAAATGGACGCGCCTGTGAGGACAAGATTAGACTATTTGGGTGGCTGGGAGAACAACGAGGTCAGAAGGGAAGCTCAAGGGGAGACTTCTCGAAATAGGCTGGCTTAAGACAGTCCAGCGATGCCACTTCTTCGCGACCATTCATCAAGATAGTCATAGTCTAGGGCCTCATGAAAAAGATTAGGTTCGACCCGTCGTAGAGGGTTGTAAGACGCACCTTTACAGCCTCTCGCTGCCGAAACACGTGGATAGAAGACCCTAACTAAGGATGCTCGAAGATGTGTCGGTGAGAAGGTCGAAGTGAGCATCGACGCAGCTGATGAATTCAGTGTTGAAGATGTTGGAGGTACTGTAGAGACGGTTATGAGGGAGCTAAAGGAAGGAACTAGTCTACGAGAACTGCAAGGCACTGAAGACGAGTTCGGCCCCTGTGAAGCCTAGTTCACGACGAAGGTGGGCGCGTAGGCCTATAAATGCGAAAAGAAGATGGTCGACCTTGTGCTCCCGGTTCAGGCACGTAGTAAGAGTAGCCTTGAGCTAACGATGGAACCGCTTGTCCATGCCTTGGCCAAAATGTGGTAAACTTTCATCCGGCAGTGCTTAGAGATAAGCAAATTGGTGAGGGAAGTGGAGAAAGTGCAATGAAATTCCCGGCCACCATAACTTGTAACAATGGTGATGCAGCCAAAACGGGAAAACCCACGTTGACACAAAGGATTTGGAAACCGCTTCCGCAGAGATGTCCGGAATGGTCACGGATTGAGGCCAATGGGTGAAGCGATCATTGTGAGATTGTACCGGCACTCGTGAGAGATAGGTATCGGTCCAACCAAGTCGAGGTGAGCGTAGTTGAAGCGACAGCCAGGTGACACGAAAGACTGGTTGAGAGTCTTGTTGTGCCGGATCAGTTTATCAGTCTGGCAGGCAATGCACGAGCAGGTCCACTTGCTAACATCGGTATTATTGCTAGGTCTGACATACCACTGCGCTAAGAGGCATTTCGTGGTTCGGATGCTGGAGATGTCGTGAAGATAGCGAAAAACGTCTCCACGAAATGCAGGTGCATTGAAGGGGCGAGGCAAAGGCGCTAACAAATATACAGCTGCTGCCTTGGATATAAAATGGTTCAGGGTATCCTTGGCTCACTTTGAGGCAAGAAATCTGCAATCATGTGTGCTGTTTCGAGAAGTTATCGCAATAAAACCACAGCATAGAGGAAATGTAACTGCGTGCGAAATCGCTTCTTTTAATTTCAACATAAAACAGATTTTCCTTCCTACTAGTGATAGGGCCCTTAATTGGATGAAAACCACGCCGTTCATGACCCCGCTGCATTATACGCGGGCAGCAACAAACTGATGATTACAACACTCGAGGACATTGTATACCTCCCAAGTATCTTATGTTGAATTCCAATGGCAGATCCGAATCAAATTTTTCTGTTCCGTTTGGGGCAGTCGTATTTCAATGGCAGAATGAGAGCGAGAGCTGTCTTTTACAATGACAGGTTGTACCAGGTGTGGATCCCTGGTCGCTCCGTCGAGGGGCGATTTTTGCTCCACCTAAATTGAAGGATTAGGAGGAAGCCCGTATGACGCGTCTCTTGTTTCCGCTTCTGCTCCCTGACACTACCGCCCCATCCAGGCTTCCTCGCCGCTGCACCATGTTCCCTGCTGCTTTGGATGGCATAAAAGCTGCACCTGCTTGCCGCTCTCCAAGGAGTCAACTTTCACTGCGAAAACCTTGCGGAGAAAAACCTCGCGCGGCGGGCTGCACCGAACTGGAGCATGGAGAAGACCCCACCGGCAAGCACCGGCACCAGGGCTATTAGAGTGGGCAGCCCTCATAGTGACGCTGTATAGACGAGCAGTGGTTGCCGGTCGCCAAAGAAGCTGGAGAATAGCTTGTCTGTCGCAAGCTTCTCCTTTATGTTTACCTCACAAAGCCCGTCACATGAGCTGCAATCACGATTTTCAACGTTGTTCCTGTAAACTGCGACGGCAACAAAAGAACAAAACTCCGCAGTCAACCATGACAAAGTAGACAATCAAACTATCATTTTCTCGCATTCGGGTCTCGTAAATGGCTCTGCATCACAACCCACGTGGGAACAGTGTTCATAAGCATTATTTACAGTATTTGTATAATAGCGAGCGAGCGCCTGATCTACTGTAGGTAGGACAAACTTGTGTTCTCTTCACTTCAGATGCCATCGCGCTGCGATCGGCGTCAGCACCTTTTTCAAACGACACCTCTGCCGCTTCAAAGACATGCGTTAGCTTCAATCCAAATTTTGATTATGCTTTATCAGAATCTAAGATCCATATCATTAGATATACTTGTTCTGACAACGGCAGAAAAGATATGATCGCAATGGAGGGAAGGCGGCCGAAGTAGACGGCGGCCATTCCAGAAGGCGGAGCCACGAGAACCAGTTCTGCGCGCTGATTGGCTTACGTCCGCCAGGGAGCATACTCCTTCTGGAGGAACTCATCCCAGTGGCAAATATGGAGGAAGATGATCCACGCCGGTGAGATGCGCTTCGCTTGTGATCCAAGCAAGCGCTCGCGATCTGCCACTGGAATTCAACATTAAAATTAACAAAGAGAACGATGAAGTATTACAATAAAGAGATCATACATTACGCACATCTCGCATCTCATTTCTTGCGCTTACCTGTTTTCTGGCGCGCTTACAATTCACGAACTACGAATGTTTGAGCTATTTCTACTGGCATCCGCATCATCAGATTAAACATACCTGTTCCCGTCAACGGAAGGGTTTCGTTATACTGACAGTGTTGTGAAATTACTCTCACCCTATCATTAGGGTTAAACCGCTCACAAAACATAGGCTTCACATACAGCTGTAGAAAAACAGCTTAAAGCCAGCGCTGCTATCTACGATCATCGCTTATGTCTGCTCTGTTTTTTCTTCTCTGAGCAGCGTCAGTGCAAACATGCTATTACCGACCACCTATACGACAAGCTGGGTGTGTAAAGATTGGGGACAAATCTGTGCGCTAGGAGAACGAATATTCGCTGACCGCATCATGACCACTGAATCAGATTCCAGGTTAACATCGTCACTACAGATATCCCAGCATTACTACGCTCTTTGAGAGCACAGGACATATAACTGTGATCAGAAGAGAACCCATATGGCCATGACATCTATTTGATATATTTAAATGCTTTACACGATCGTCAGTCACTCCCAGCAACATTTTCCTTCGCAGTCTTCTCAAATGACACGTCAATTAATTTTGCTGAAAGGCTTAGCTAAATTTGTTTCTCCGCTACCTCCCATTTTTTCTTTAGTCTCAATTGAACAGCTTCCCAACAGCTTTACCGCTTGCATAATATTTAATTTAGTTTAATTCTAGAATTAAATGCCAGGTTTAGAAGGAATCAAAAACTTCCACAATGTGTGTAAATTCTCATACATATGCTTATTTAAAACACTGACCTAGTAATTGTATGAACGGCCATTACATTCACTCTGTCATTCTTATTACAAGTAATGTAATTGATTCCTTCAATATTATCTTTACTTATTTATTTCTCTCATCTATCAATTCATGAAACATTAATTTCTTCCATCTGCTCATTAATAATTTCATTGGTCAATGAATGGCCACTCGTCGACTCAAAAAACTGCTTATTGGGTGTATGCAGCAACTCCTCGCAGGCTACCGGCTCACCGACGTACGGCCGGTAACATTGGCTGCGAACCAGTACCTGCCTGTTACAACTCGCCAGCCCTTGCGAACGTCGAAGGCCAGCAGTGCTCCGCGTCTTATTGATCACCAGAGCATGGCCGCACCCTACATGAGCTCTGCGCGTAACAGCGGAGATACCATAGTAAGACTCGACCAAGGGCAGATCGCCACCTTCTTGGCCCACCTGGACACCGCCTAACCATCGTCTTGATAAGAATGCCCGCTGATGAACTCTCTTCGACACGCGAACAAACTGTCATCAACTCATCCCATTTCCGGAGATTATCGATGTTCTCTAAACTGCAACTTAAAATGGGAGTCGCTAGTCAAACGCGATTTCATGTTGCCTACTGTACGCGTGCAGCGCCTTCTGTGAATAATAAATAACAAATAATTCAGATGTATAGTACCAGGGTCCGTTTTCTCCAAGATCCTTCTTGAACACTATTTTTTTTTTATGTTTATGAAACCAATTTTTGAGCGGAATATGCCTTTTATATATTGCAAAGGGTAGATGACGAAATTGAGGGATAGACCGAACCGAAAACGGACGTAGACGACGCTAAAGATCGGTTTTCTCGGAGCGACTGGCAGCTTATGTTATTCTGTCTTGGCAAAATATGTTGAGTAATTTTATATTTTCCCGCAACAATATATTCCAGTAAACGAAATTTGGTCGTTTTATGTTTTGCCAGCCTGGCAATATGCCAGGGAGGATCACATAATTGTGAAGAAAATCAGTAATACTCCGGGATCTGCTGCCGCAACGCGGTCTTAAAGACGAATATCGCTATTTGGAGAAACGCTTCTCATCACACTCCGATATTAGTAAAATGGCTCAATCCAGCTAGATACAGTAGAGGGGGTGGAGTGCGAGGCCCCTAACTAAAAAGCCACACACTCCTGACAACCCCAAACACTTCGCCATGAATATGGCCAATTAATCCTTGGTGACTGCTTGCTCATCTTCTCCACACTCAACGCCGGAACCGAATCACAAAAATTCGCTTCAGGCCGTTTCTCGACCTGAGCTTTTTATAAGCATTTATTATGATTGCAGTGGCGCGTAATGTTTTATGCTATACCATATATGGCGCACAACCAACAGATAGATTCGGCCCAAATTAAACTGATATCTACTGTAAAGTGACGAGATTGTTTGGAATATAAGAGCTATTGCACGTCACCCGCAAAGTACAGCCGATCGGTTATTATGTCACATAACCATGATTTCTCAGCTATGTAACAAGAACAGCCTTTCTCAAACATGTATAGCCCAAGGGGTCTGCTTCTGAGCCATGTAATTGTGCTGATTTAACATTAGTAGAGGTCCTTCCCACTGGAGAGGGCTGAACAAAACATCTTACCATCAAGAGATTCGGAACACTTAAAATGCATTACAAGCCACATAAAGTGGCCCAGAAGCAGACCCTCCGGACTCTACACTTTTTTACAAAAATGTACGTTGTTTTATGGGCTACATCAGGAGGGCGTTTCAATTTATCCAATGCAAATTTCTCTTTCAAGCCTAATTAAAGATGCGTTAGTGCGGTCTTATAATTTGTATTGTACGGTCACGCGGGCACTGTGTGCATCGTATAGCTCAATATTTCGACGATTAATCAACTACAATTACCTCATCAACTTCTTTTGATTTTAAGGAAACTATTGTTGCGAAATTGTAAGCAGCCATTTTTAAAGGTGAGTCCATCTTTATATTTTCTGATTACCCAGTGTTGCTTCGAATAACAGAAATGAAAAATGCGCATCTGAAAGCCTCTTGAGCTGCATTGCGCACACTTAAAGTGGCATTTTCTGTACACTGTATTGCCTCTTAAAATATTGCGAGCACTGTGTGGCGCTTCATCTTCCACACGGCTGAACGTGCTGCTTCATCTTCATCCTGCTTCCTCTTGTAGATACCCATCGTCATCGCGGAGTGTGTTTGGCTGCAGTGTGCGACCAAGGCTTCAGGTCTGCAATAAAGCCTGATTCCCCAAGTCCGACCTTCGCGTTACCTTACACGTGGTGGAGGTGCTGGGTACGCGAGATTTTCTGCGCTCCTACTGTTCGCACGGAGTTCGCCAAGAAGAAGCTAGAAGCCCGACTTCAGCGGTCCAATGAGACCTATACCTCTTATATCGAAGATGTTCTTGCACTTTGTCGGCGCATAAATGACACCATGCCAGAGGCCGAGCGGGTTCGGCACGTCCTTAAAGGTTTTGGGCCACTCGCCTATAACGCCCTGGCCGTGCAGAACCCTACCGCAATTGACGCCACCATATCGACTTGTCAACGCCTTGACGAACTACAATCAATACGCCTGCAGCCTGATCCCACTTCATTTGGTTTCACTGCCGAAGCTGACCTCCGTGCGCTTATTCGCGGATTAATTCACGAAGAGCTCTCGGCTCAAGGTAATTTGTGCCGCCCTGCATCTGAGCCACATCCTTCAAGTGCCGGCCTGCGTAGCATTGTCAAAAAAGAGCTGGCCTCAATGACCTATCCCCTCCCCCAACATCGGTCGCTCCTACCATCTGTCAGGTGCCAACGTACGCCCAAGTCACGTCCTTGCCGCATGCAGTTGGAGCACCTACGCCACCGGCGCCCACCACTGCTCATGTCGCTGCATTAGCACCACCTGCCGCGGCGCCGACATACTACCCCAACTGGCGCCCAGCCCACCCTGTTTGTTATTACTGCGGGTACCGAGGCCATATTTCCCGCTTCTGTCGTCGCAGACTCCAGAATGAACGCCGCGGCTACGAATCATTTGAAGCAGACTACCCTCCTCGCTTTTCCGGCTCTAACCACCGTTCATTCCCTGATTGTCCCCGACGTTCATCACCCCCGCCAGAAAGCCCCGCTCCGCCTACTGGTTACAGGCCTTCAAGACGCCGTTCTCCTTCGCCTTTTCGCCGCTCAACCTTGCCTCTTTGTCAAGCTTCTCTGACGACCCCCCCGCCTGTCGGAAAACTTACCACTGCAGTTTTAGGAGGGAACAATTTACTCTTCGGCCATTCCAAAAATCCTCCGGAACGTCCCTGGAATATTATTTTAGTGTGGGTTGAAGGTTTATCTGTTGAGGCTTTGGTTGACACGGGCGCCGCTGTTTCTGTGATACACACTGACTTGTGCTCCCGCTTGCGCAACGTCAAAACGCCTTATGATGGACCTGAACACCTTGGAGCTAATGGTACAATAATTCGGCCTTCTGCTAAGTGTACTGTGCGAGTTTTTGTTGATGGTGTCCGCCACCATGTACAATTTGCCGTGATGTCACCGTGCGCTCACCCAATTATTTTAGGCTGGGATTTTCTGTCTGCCGCATCAGCCAGCATTTCGTGTCGCGAGAGGGTCATTTACATGAACGAGAGCGATCCGTCTTCTGAACCTCCCGAGCCCCGTCATCGCCTGCTTGCCGCTACTAACTCAGTGTTGCCCCCTGGATGCGAACAACTTGTCGCGCTTACTTCTACTGACATTGATAACGGAGATGTGCTAATCATGCCTTCTGATCGCCATCTGACCCATGGAATCGCGCTACCACCAAGTCTTGTTCGGTTTGAGCATGGCACAGCGCTTGTCGCTGCTTGGAACACTTCCCCAGAGCCCATTGTGCTGACTAAAGGGACATGTTTTCCTTGTGCCCTGGACATTCACCCGGTGTCCCTCACCACCCTTACCGCCCCCTCTTCCTCACCAGCAGCTTCTTCCGATGCTTCTCTTTGTGTTCTCTTTGGCACCATCAATCCTGACCTTCCTGCGACTCACCGCCAAGCTTTGCAGGAATTACTTCGAAAACACCAAGCCTCCTTTGATGTTACTTCTCCGACCTTGGGCCGAACGTCTTCTGCACAGCACCGCATTATTACAGAAGGTACTTCTATTGTTAGCCGCCGCCCTTACCGTGTTTCCTTATCGGAACGTAAAATCATAGAAGATAATGTGAATGATATGCTCCGGCAAGACATTATTCGGCCCTCAGCTAGCCCCTGGTCATCTCCGGTCGTCTTAGTCAAAAAAAAAGGATGGGTCCGTGCGTTTTTGCGTTGATTACCGCGCACTTAACAAAATCACTCGCAAAGATGTTTACCCTATGCCACGAATTGACGACTCCCTCGACTGTCTTCAGGGCGCCGAATATTTCTCCACTTTGGATTTGCGTTCCGGTTACTGGCAGATACCGATGCACGAAGCCGACAAAGAAAAAACCCCATTCGCTACTCCCGATGGGCTTTACGAATTCAATGTCATGCCTTTTGGACTTTGTAATGCCCCCGCTACGTTTGAGCACATGATTGACACTATTCTTAGAGGACTTAAGTGGAAAACATGCTTGTGCTACCTGGACGGCATTGTTATTTTCTCTGCGACTTTTTCTGGTCATTTATGCCGCCTTGATCAAGTATTAACGTGCCTGGCATCCGCCGGTCTCCAGCTGAACACAAAAAAGTGTAATTTCGCCAAAAAAGAAATGAAGATCCTGGGCCACCTCGTCAGCCGCGATGGCATTCGACCCGACCCTGACAAGCTTGCTGCAGTTTGAACTTTGCACGCCCTCAGCGGACTAAGGAACTACGCAGTTTCCTTGGCCTGTATTCGTACTTTCGCCGTTTCATTCGCAATTTCGCCACCATTGCTGCACCGCTCCACCGCCTCCTTACCGACCCTACTACTTTCAATTGGTCCGAAGAATGCGAAAAAGCTTTCCAAACCCTAAAGAATGCCCTCACTTCGGACCTTGTTCTCGCTCACTTCGACGACACTGCTGCCACCATTCTTCACACCGATGCCAGCAGCCTCGGTATCTGCGCCGTACTTCTACAACGTGATACCGCTTCTCGGGAAAAGGTGATTGCGTTTGCCAGTCGAGCTCTAACACCAGCGGAATGCAACTACACCATCACTGAGCAAGAGTGCCTCGCGGTCGTTTGGGCAGTTCAGAAATTCCGCCCCTACCTCTACGGCCGCCATTTCACGATCGTTACCGATCACCACCCTCAAAAATTTGACTGGACGCCTGGGTCGTTGGATTCTGCGTTTGCAGGAATACCACTTCGATGTCATATACAAATCGGGACGCAAACATCGAGATGCCGATGCTCTTTCCCGCTGCCCGCTATCAGAATCACCACCTAGTGCTTCTTCTGAAGTGCTTCTCAGCGATCGTGGTCGGACATTTCTGTCGACGATTGTAGCCGAAATTATTGAGGCCTCAACCACACATCACAAATTGACCTCCAGCTATCACCCGTAGACCAATGGGTTGACTGAGCGGTTCCACCGCACGCTTTCTGACATGTTGTCTATGTATGTCGACCAGGACCACCGAAACTGGGACGTAATACTTCCTTTTGTTACGTTCGCCTACAATACGGCTGTACAGCGGACCACAGGTTACACCCCGTTTTTCCTCGTTTACGGCCGTTCTTCCGCTACCTTTCTTGACGCCTCTTTCATTCCTTTCTACACATGCCAGTTCCTCATCCTCTCTTCCTGACCAGTTCCTTTCCCGAGTGGCCAAATCTCGCCGGCTTGCTCGCGTCAACAAGGAAGCTCGCCAGGAAGACCGCAAGTGCCGCTATGATGCAACCCATCGCCAAGTTTCGTTCCGTCCCGGCGACGAGGTGTTACTTTGGACCCCATTACGCACTCCTGGCCTTTGTGACAAGTTACAGCACCGTTACATTGGTCCTTACACAGTTCTTGCAAAAACCTCCCCGGTAAACTATCGCGTCTCCCCTGTTTACCCTCCTCCGGACTGTCGTTACCGTGGCACTGAAGTAGTCCATGTTTCACGTATGAAACCTTTTATTCGGCGCAATCCTGCGGACTAATTGCGGCCAGGCTAGCCGCTTCAACTGCGCGGGCGAAATAGTGTGAGCACTGTGTGGCGCTTGATCTTCCACACGGCTGAACGTGCTGCTTCATCTTCATCCTTGCTCCCTCTTGTAGATACCCATCGTCATCGCGGAGTGTGTTTGGCTGCAGTGTGCGACCAAGGCTTCAGGTCTGCAATAAAGCCTGATTCCCCAAGTCCGACCTTCGCGTTACCTTACAATGTTCATAACTTTTTCTATATCGTCAAATACACAGATTGTGTCTGAGTTTGTTGCGTATAAATTTATAGACCCCAATTTTTAAACGTGCAATCTGTCAAAGACAACTCGGCAAGCTTGCAGCTGCGAATTTTTGACTCAACATTTTCAGCTAAAGAGGTAATTACAAAAATTCTAAACTGGGACACACCGTTATTGCTGACGCTTTCATTTCCGCGATATAATATTACCTCTTAAAATCAAATGTAACCGAGTTAATTTCATATATTTATATAAAAGTCATGTAATGATTACGTTCTATAATCTCTCTAAGTTGTACTCTGCTATACTCTACCTAAAAAGACAACAATGACATATCTTTAATTGGTATTCAAGGAAACATTTACATTCAAGATGAATAAATTGAAAAGAGGTGTAAAACATTGGGCTTTTCGAAAGTCACGTAAGGAACCAGATGAGCACAAAGGGAATTTCGACGAAGGGACAACATGGCTGCAGTTTATTTCGCCGAGCCTCTTTTACTATATCAACAATGACGATATAAAAAATCTTAAACTTTTTTCTCGCTCCCGCCTACCGAGGCTTGACTTGGGCAGCCAAGAACTGAATTCTCCGGGGAGATTTTTTTCAGAAGAAATCATATGTCCTGGAGAGATGTTCAAGGGGTAAATGCTGCTACATACAGCTTGAAAGACCTTTGAATCTTGCATTCTGCGATAGAAAGCACATGAACTGGTTTGAACGAAAAGTAAAAAAAAAAATTCAGCGTAATAAAATTATCAACACATGCAAAGATTACATTTCACAAATCAAAAGCAAGTTTTCTTCGATTCGAGGAACAGCAACCAGAACGTGGACGGACGGACGGACGGACGGACGGACGGACGGACGGACGGACGGACGGATGGATGGATGGATGGATGGATGGATGGATGGATGGATGGATGGATGGATGGATGGATGGATGGATTCTGAACAGCAAAGTTCAGAATCCATAAGGGACTAAATTTTACACTGGTACACACGAGCTAGCTAGTTAACAAAATACGTATTGAGGTCATTAGGACTCGTACATGCTAGAAATTTGTATTTATTGAAAGCTCATAGCAAGTTATGTTCAAGTGCTTGAAGTTTATAATTATTTCGAAAATATGGAGTAAACCAGAGACCAGTATTGCGGGTGCAGATTCAATTTCACGTGTTTTCTGCTGCTCTTTCTTTCTGAATTTGATTGTGTTGGGTTATCAGCTACCGCGAATAGCTCTAACACAGTTCCTGGCTTCGTCATATCCAGATATTTGTTGTCCTCGCTCACCGCAGCGTTAAGAATACGAATCCTTTCCAGCTAGCTCAGTTTCCAAACACGAATATATATTATTTAAGTCCTTCGTGATTTCCCAATCTGTTAATTTTCTTTGTTTTTCTACTAACCAATCCAGACCTACAAGTTCTCTTCCTTCGCTATTTGTGAATTGTGCCTAATTTCCAAACATGTACTCTGAAATATATCAGAGTATATTTGGTAGCATACATGAGTGCTTTTGAAGAATTTTAACGTTGAAAAGCTACCAATGGCCACATAATTCCATAGCCCGAGGTGCCATTTTCAACCCAATAGGGACATTACGTCGCGGGGTTTTAAAACATTTACCCTAATACGCTGACTACCAGGTCACAGGAAAGAATTCGCCCATTGAATGTCGCGGAATTATGGCGATACTATAGTTCCAGCACCGAACGTTCCAGCTCAGCCGGTTACGCCTTGTCCGAGCTTGTTAATGAGATGAGATGGAAAACAGGTGTTGTTAGTATAGTTTTCTGAGTTCTTATACTCTATTCAGAGGCCTGGGCAGGAGTGAGGAGCTCAGCATTAAACAAAAAGTTGATTGTCATGCCAAACTTACGAAAGCGAAGTATGTTTACAAAAGAACTGTAAAAGAAAGAACCAGGCTAGGTCTATGTGCAAGCAGTATTCGCTGATTGTGGTTCCAAGAGGGAGGGATGGGTTTGAAGAATATATTGTTTACTGGTGGGTTTTCGTGAGGGAAAAAGGTTTGGTAATCCCTGTTGTACAACCTTCGAGAAAAAACGCTGATGAAAGAGCAAATCCGCTGACTATCCTGTAAGCTAACAACAATCATGCAGTGCTTGGTGGCATCAACTAGTTTGCTATTTATTCCTGAGATCACGTAATTCAGAATAGCCTGCTGTTAATATGCAAAAACGATGACAGTGTTTACGTGGATGCCGTGCTAAATTGCACATTGGTGTTTCTTTACGACAACTTAGGTGCTTCTAAAAAAACCAAAATAACAAAGTTGTCCCTCCAAGAGCCGATCAAGCCCTACTGCATGGAAATAGCTTTGAAGCCATCATAACATATCCCTACACCAAATATCTATTCCTTCCCTCCTAGTATCCTATCAGCTGCCGGTTATGCGATAGCTCTGAGCTCCCCATTTCCATTTTCTATGGGCAGGCCGGAAATCAAAACTGTTTAACTGTTCCTGCACCCAGAAAGGCATTTTCTACAGTTGAACTTTGCTCCGTCCAGTTCTGTCTAAAGGAGGCGTAAAGGCTCATTAGGCTGTTCAGTCGCAATTGCATGTGTTGCAGGTACCCACGCAAATTGTACTATGCCTACAGAAAAAATTTCTTTTGATGTCATTAGTAACCACGCCTAATATAAAACAAATGTATGTCATATCTACATACCAGTTTCTGTTCAACAAAAATTCCTAAGTGTAATTTTATTTTTTATTCCATTTTTTTTTATGCTGGATGAAGTTTTCCTTATTGTATAAGCAATGTTTTCTAAAAAACCATAAAAAAATGCTTTTAATGAAAGACTTTGCTTGGAACCTTGATGCCATGCAAGTGTGATCAATATTTTTGCGGTATATGAACTGCTGCCTTGTACGGACGTTAGAAGCTGTCAATATACAAATGGCAGCTTTTTCGCCTGACCACCCCAAGGAAATCATTGGAACTAAAGTACTACAATGAACTGAAAAGTAATCTTGGTATCGTATCACAACGGCAGCCCCCTCTTTCATTGAAATATTGGTCGGAAAGAGATTCGACCATCTCCTCACAAACCACCATATATGAACATTGCATAAATGCGTTTGACGATCACGCACGTCGTCATGCCACAAGGATATCTTAGAGTCCTATAAAGCAGTTATGTCGAACTGGAGCTGGTGGAGCTTTCAACCCCCTACCAAGCTTCCTCCGACGGAGCAGATGACTAACCTGTTTTGTTTTGCTTGACAGCGCTATGCGTGAGTTGGAGTGGATGCTAATGAGAAGTCACTAATCAAATCAGCCGTGTAGATTTCCCTTAAAGATGTCGTCTATAGTCTAGGCCTAAACTAATTTTCTCAGAAAAATATACTAAATAAAGTTGTTATTTACCGCTCCTCTCTGCGTTGATTCGGTATTGCGTGGTATTGAAACCAAGCTCGGTTTGTAGCACTTCAGAGCACAACGTAAAAAGAGATCGAGTACGGCATACCAAATGCTTGACTCTCCTTCCTTCAAACGCACTCTTCGTCATTTCACACGAACGCAGCTATCAGATTTCTAAATGACTCCTTCTTCGTTGGCCATCTCCTCTGTCTGCTTTCCACTCCCCTCTTCCTCGCTCATCTCTTTAACGGCTGACACTGACAATACGGAGCACTTCACGCTCAGTGTCCGATAGGCGCGGGACCGCTCACCGGGGAGACTCGGGTTTTATCATTCACTCGAATGAGTCTCTGTCCAAATGGCACGGCTCAAGCTGTCACAACCGATGTGCATGATGCTGCTTTGCGCGCTATGGCCAAGTCAAGTCGCCCGAAGCGCCAACGTATGCGAGCTCAAGGTAAGCAGCTGTCCGTTATTTTGTAGACAAATGACACTTTACCACCGAGGATTCATGATATGTGTTCTGCTATACAATTCTTAAAGGGAAGTTGGGGGGCTTTTTTTTTACTTCTGGGCTGTTTATAAGGATTCGAATTTACGAAGGGCGTAAATAAAGTGCGCGAAGTGGTTTCGCTTTGGCATTTAGGATGACGTCTTAATCACAGTTTAAAACTTAAGCCTTCTCTATGCGCCGGAGCAGTGCAGAGAAAATTGTAATGACGTCATTGTTGCCGAATGTTTAGATTTACTCTAGTTTTGGTCACATGCGGTCGTGAGTCGTCCGATGCTATCAAACAACTCTTCATGAGCTACATATTCGGTGGTATCGGCTTTCTCCTTTCAAGTGACAATTTCTTGCCTTCTAACGTAGCGCTGTTGTACATGACGTCATCGTTGCAGCTCCAGCGTAGTTCAGTGAACTGCGGAGAAGTCTGGACACGTACGTAAATTAATTACGCCATTACAGACTGAATGCAAATGCTAATACAAAATGAACTCGTTTCATTTCCTGCTAGTTTGATACATTTGTTGTCTTTAAGCTTGCCGACTTCTAAAACCTATGCAGCTGTCCTCAAAGCTGATGTCATATATTGCAAAGCAGCGCATTTGACGGCACAAAGAATTGAACACAGCGGTGTTGTGAGAAATTCGGCCAGGGGCACAAGTACGAAGTCGAGGCTCAAACATGTCGACCAGAGCTCTTGACGATAGTGACACTAGTTTCTCTTACAACGGGAACATCCAAAGCAGACCTCTCCATAGGCAGGGAGGATACTTCCTTTACTCAAGACAATCTCTCGCCCATTGTTCTTACAGCCGATCAAGATGCGGGAATTATTTCTCCAAGCAGCAACGTCTTTACTTCGAATCCATGAGACAGTGCCCTTGCAGTGTATGACAGGGCACCAATGTTAAAACGTCGAAAAAAAAAGCTGCGCTGTTGTATCTTCTTGTCAAGTTGTGCTGTCAAGTTCTTCTAGAAATTGCAAACCAAAACACCAGAATAGCTTATGGTCGCATTGCTGTGAGAAGGATTTAGGCGTGGTGGCGTTCCTTATTATCAGTAAATATCTTCATCGCCTCAGCTAAAACGTGAAACCAGAGATTGTTACCCTTCAGCAATCCTCTGGAGACAGCGCCAGATATTCGGGGTATGTCATAGTATCGAAAACAACACATAGTTTAACTCGCTTCCCCTAACCACGCTTTTTTTATTAGTTCGTGATCCCTGAATTTCAAAGCAGCTTTCGTTACGGAGGCCGAAGAGTATGGCTATGATGACTTGAAGGAAACATTTAATATCCAGCGCAGATGTTTGCACGGGCTCAGGCCTGCATCTTTTGTCTCAGGCGCAGTGAATGCAGTATACCCTAAAGGCCCTATTGGGCCTTTAGGGTATTTCAAATAAATAAATAAATAAATAAATACAGTAATTACATCCTCTCGCCATGTAGCATTCACACTAGCATTAAAAGCAGTAAAAATTATTCTGGATCTCATAGATTGAATGCGCAACGAGCGCCAATAAAACATGAAGTTTTTCTAATATGCGCCATTATAATCCTCTCGACAAAATATATTGAGCTTCAGCATTTTTCGCAAATTATACTATCCTAAAGCATCATCATACTGACCTGGATTCAACCTCAAAATGTATTTCATTTCGCAAAAAAGGTGCTTCTCAATGCAGCACACTGCCACACGATAATATTCATTGTTCCGCAAAAGCGGTGAATATTACGTAACGATACAATGGTAACTGAAACTGCATAACTAGACATAAAGAAGCAGGAGCTCTCAGGATTGAGACAAGCTTATATTATTATATACACACATTATAGACACCAACCAACGAAGACCCTTTATTCCAAGTTGTGTGCCTATATGGTAGGAATCATGTGCCTGAGACACATACCAAGACAAGAGCGAATGAATCCACTGGAATGGGAACCGATACTAACTCAAGAATATAACACAGAGATATTATATAATTGTCAAATTAAGTTTGCAATCTTTTTGATATTGTTATCTTTAAAATTTTATTTATAGGGAGCTAAATTGCTTTGCGTACCTTAACAATTTTGAATCTTCGTTTTCCTAAATTTTTACTTGCACTGATAGCATTTCTACTCTATGTCTTTATAATTGGTTCATTATGTCTAATCATAGTCCACTTCATTGTTCCTGCCTTCTTTTGAGATGTGCGATTACACTTTGAGATTACAAACATTGATAGAACGAAAGGCTTGATTTCTAGGCTATTCTGTTATACCGCAGTTCTGACAACGTATTTGTTTCACTTTTTTGCCGTCTTCCGCAAGTGTCACGAGAACTACAGAACACCTTTCTATGCAGGGCTGCCCCAAGCACAAGCCGGGCTACATCAACATGCATGTGCTCAGTCACAGCCATCTCGACGCAGGGTGGCTTGAGCCGCTGGACACGATATACCAAAGCTGTAAGCAGAGAAGTTGACTGTGTGTGTGTGTGTGTGTGTGTGTGTGTGTGTGTGTGTGTGTGTGTGGGCGTGTACCT
>JAJIZL010032449.1:30134-68092 GCA_023969395.1 Amblyomma maculatum
ACACACACACACACACACACACACACACACACACACACATTTCATACACACGCACGCACGCACAAAAACGCTAATTCGTATGCGTAGCGAAACCAGAGCTAAACGTGTAGATACCGGTAGGCAATAAGGGAGTAATAATTCATTCACATCCACCCAAGTGCAGCCATATGGCTCAAAAGAAAAGCTATGGAGGTTTCTCAGAAACTTCGTAGTAAAAGAAAATTTCGTCCTGGTCCTGGCATCGAACCCATGACGACCACTTCTCCGGGGCAGTCACTTTACCAACTGAGCTTGCCCAAGACGGTCAACCGAACGGACGGTAGGGCGAAAGCGAATTTATCAATGACTCCAAGCTGGGAACAGTTCGGTCGAATATTTAGGGGAATCCCCTAAGGTGGAGTAGGTTTCTAATAAGTACTAGACGCATGGGGACGCTTGGGTGTATGTCAATGAGTAATTAGTCCCTTAATACAAATCTACTCCACCTTGGGGGATTCCCATAAATATACTGCCAACGACGCTCATATCTTCGACTTATTTAGTTTAGGGCTGCCGCTTACCACGGCCGTCCACCGCTACCGCGCAACGCCAGCACAGCACTCGCTGATTGATCCCCGCGTTCGACGTCCGCTGAAATTTGACAGGAATGCGGCGCCATCTGTCGCCATTCGGGTGATCTGCGCATGCGTACTGACGCTCGCGCGGTAGCAGTAGGCGGTAGCGGTAAGCATTAGCACTGAACTAAAAGTCTCTATTGATCAATTCGCTCTCGCCCTACCATCTGTTCTGCTGACTGTCCTGGTTAGTTAAGCCATAGCCTCCTTTATTAAACATGCCCCGTTAAGCACAGCCGTTAGAGATTGTTATTTAAAAGCACAGGTTGTTCGGCTTATCGTCTTGATTAGCTCAGACTTAATAAAACACTTCAGCTGCCCTTGAGCTGACGCGTGTGGTGTGACCATTTTTTGTTCATGTATACTTCGGAAATAAAGAAAAAAAAAGTCGTGATTAGCTCAGTTGATAGAGCTACTGCCCCGGAAAGGCAGTGGTACCGGGTTCGATCCCTGAACAAGGATGAACTTTTTTTACCAATGAACTTTCTGGGAAAGCTGTATAGTTTCCCCTTGGAGCCATAGGGCTGCGCTTGGGTGGATGTCAATGGGTGGTTACTTCCTTATTACAAATGTACTCCACCTTGTGGGATTCTTCTAAATATTCTACCATCATCACCCTTATCATCGCGTTACTGATCAATTCGCTCTCGCCTTATAATCTGTTCTGCTGACAGTGCTGGTTATCTCAGCCATAGCCTCGTATATTATACATGCCCGGTCAAGAACAGCCGTTAGAGATTGTTATTTAGGAGCACGGGTTGTAGGCGCCGCTTCGCGGGATGCACCGAAAGCAAATTCTTCGTCGTGAGGATGCGCATTTCCTCAATGAGACGCTCTCACCAGAAGACTCCCGCTTCATGCACTGTGTACATGGAGGAAAGAAAGCTTAGGAGAGGCCCTGACGTCATTCTTTTGAAGCCGGCGCGGCCGCGTCGCGACCGGACGCTGCAACGCCTCGCTTCCTCCTTTACCCTTTCTCCGCGACGCTCACGTAGTACCTAGGGCCCTTAGCAACGCTGTTGCTAGCGGCCGAATTTTAATAGCAATGCGTCGCCGTTGCTAATGGCCCGACTTGGCTAACCCTAAATTTTGACGTCACTTCCGCCACACTTTCTCCAGTGCATTGGGAATGGCAAGGGCCTCTCCTAAGTTGTTTCCTTCCTCCATGACTGTGTATAATTTTGCGGCGTGATTCCAGCCGCAACCACCGGTACCTGTTATGTTCCAGCGTTTGCACCTTTAAGGGGGTGGAATATTACTGCACAAGCGAAAACAAATGCATGCAGACTCTAAGGATGCATGTAAAAAAGCGAATTTACATCGGCAATGCGCAAAATCTGGTAAAATTGTGGAAACAATCAACAAAAATGCGAGCCAGTAAAGACAGAGAAAAGCCGTACCTACAGTCTACTTACCTTTTCTGTGGAACCCACCACTGTTAATTTATTTCACGTAGAAGATATCTCGGTAAATGTGCTAAATTTCCAGCATGAGTTTAAGGCTTATGCGGCAGTACGCGCACACGTTACTTCTATGGCTATATAGGTGCGCTGATAAAGTCTTCACTTTATTTAGAAGCCAAAAAAGATCCTTGAGCACTTTACGCATTTAAGTGTGATTTATACATACTTTATTGTTGCTGAACGTTAAATAAAGAACGCAAGCATACAAGGAAATAAATTCGCCTGAGCCCCACGTTAATGCGCGGCATATATAACTAGAAATGACATACGAGGCTAGCTGCAGAGGGTCGTCTTCATTTAATTCCGCATGTATACGCCGAAAGGCATTAGAGCCGCTGAAAATGCACGCACGCTGGAGTACAGAAGAATGCGGGCAGTGGCTACGATCACCACACAGATGCATGGCGAATGGTCGAGTGGAGAGCGCGTTCTTGTGCTCCCCTTGAGACCGGTCGTGGCATAACAAGCGCAGTCACTAGATGATTACGATAGAGGAGGACTTCTCGCTACCTGCACATGACAGCAAGCATTGCGATCCGAGCACCCCGTTTCGGAAAGTCCTGTCAACGCAGTGAAGACCTAGTTTTTTAGCTCGTCGTGAAGTGACGCTGACATCTTTGGCGCTCTGCTCTTACCCGCAAGCTCGAGCTCCTTCAGGTGCAGTGAAGAAGGCAATCCGAGAAAGCCACGAGGCGCTGCTAGTTAGTACAGCATTTGCGAATCGCGAGGGCAGCTGTACCGCCATTACTAGAGGGAGTTTTGTCGCTCTCTTTGCAGGTGTTTTTACGGCACGCCTCGCACACACAATTTATTTCGATGCATATATGATGTTCGCGCACTTGAAATGATTCTGTCTGTCTGGAAAAAAGTTCCGAACTCGGTCTTTAGGAGCGCAGGAGAGTGATACCTTCCTCCGGCTGGGCCCTTATCCACGGCTGCAGCAACGTAGAAAGCGTTCTTTTCAAGAAAGCGTATAGTTATGCTGTATTTGCTTTGCCCAAAAGAGCACAAAATATTCAACACATCTGATTAAGGTACCAGTCTGGAGTTACAGTCGAAGGGAATGAGGGATCTGGTCTCTGGTCATCACCATTCCTCAGTCAGTTGAGCTGCCGATCATATAACCAGGAATCGGTGTTGGAGACAAGAAGTTATTAAACGATTCTTTGTAAAACGAGGCTACCTACCACAGGATGCTTCTGCGGTGCCGTCTCTATAGCTGCTTGAGCAGATGACGCCTGTATCTGCGTTCGCCAATTAGGTAATTTGGGTAGTAAGCGGCATGAAAGTTCCGAACTGCGTCTCGGTAGGCGTTTAAATAAACAAACAAGCATATTTGTAAGACGCAGTGTCTTAATGCGGACAGAGGACGCTAAATTTCATCCTGCGTGCCACTGTCCTGTAGGCACAGCAGCATCATTGGCGGAAAGCATAACGTATACTAAAAAATGTGCTTTCGCTAGCGACGCACACTACCGGCCGCTATCTCGCCGCAGCGCGGCAGCACCGTCGGAGAACATTCTTAAGCCGCAGGTTTGAATGCGACGATCGGCATCCTTTGATCTCGGCGCCGGTAACCAGGAATGGGTAATATAGGAGGCTATGGCTCAGAAGGTAGAGCGACTGCTCCGGAAAGACGGTGATCCCGCGGTACAGACCCCGTCAAACTGAATTCATTTTGCTTTTTCTTTGTACCCCAGTCATCTTTATATGCATGCATGCAAATAAACATGCATTGAATTGAATTAACCAAGATGAGTTTTATTTGAGAATGAAGTTTCTAAGAAAGTAAATAGCTTTCCTTTGTAGCCGTATGGCAGCGTTTCGGTGGATGTCAATGAGTAATTACTTATTTTTACAGAATCTACACCACCTTGGGGGATTCCCCTAACTATTAGACCAACACCGGTGGGCCATGAGCTAATAAAGCATGTCGAAAGTGATAGGCACATATTAAGGCATACAACTGTTCCACGCTGAAACCGATCAGCAGCAACCACAAAGAGAAGAACCGTAACAGGGGCCGTTTTTTATCGCTAAGGAACTCAACTTTTTTTGAAGAGGGCACTAAGTCCGTACTTACGCAAGCATCGTACACGTCTTAGTAACCTTGAGAGCTTGTGCAATTTCCAGGGCCAGCCTGTCGGATGCACTCCAGGAAAAAACCGCGGAACGAAGGAGAGAACGACACACCTCTTTCTTCTTCTTGTTACCGTTATCAGTGTGCTAAGGCAATACAAACACGGATTTCAGCCAACATACGATGCCAGGAAACTGGCATGCTCTCTGACCCTCTTCCGGAGAAAACACGTAGTCTGTGCTATGTATACAGCGCCAGGCTGAGCGGAATCACTTACGACGCACCAACAGCGCAGGCAACATAGTTTGGTGTTTTGTTTCGCATATTAACTTTTTCGTTTTGTGATGGCGCTTGCTGCACATGAATAACCATGTGCTCTCATGCTTCTGGAATGGATGGGCACGAAGTCTTTTACAGGTTGCAGCGGTTATATCCAGATATGTGTCATAAGAATTGTGATATATTCTTTCTGAAAGCGTTCCAATCGGTGTGTTTCATCCTTATCATTTCACGCGACAGAAATGGCGATGTAGATGTAAAATTCACATCTTACTCTGAAAATTCTCTTTAAACATTTAAGCTAGAAAGCATTCAATTTCCACTCTAAAATGTAGATTTCCTGTCCATTTAAGCTGTATTATTTCAATTTTATGTGCCGAATTCAAGACGTCATCAAAAGCGCTTTTTCGAAGAGATCCTGTGTCGTCTTCGCATTGGGCACACACACCTGTCGCACAATTTCTTATTCCTGAAGCACGAGAAACCTACATCTGGTGCATGTGGGGACTACCTCTGAGTCAACGATGTTCTGGAGACGTTCACGAAGCTTCAGAAAAAAAACATTTCATATACCACTTCATATGTCTCTGCAATAAACACATTCCGCTCCAATCAAGCCTTCTGCTGGGAAGACGTTTTCTTGTCAAATTGCTATGTCTTCTCAACGTTATTAAGAAAAAAATCAATCTTCTAAACAAACTCTTTCTGTTCTATAATGAACATTTTTCCTAACTCATCACATAATCAACCAGTAGTTGGCACATGATGGCCTTAGTTGCCTATGTGCCATAAAGTCCAATATAATACAATTTTCTGTCCCGTAAATATAAGAATTATATTTGATGGTGCAACAATTTTACAAAATACACATAGTTCAGAAGGATATCAAGAAACCTCAGACGTTTTAACAAAAATAATTTACGTTCGCAGGTGCAGCGGATGAAGCGGAAAAAACATGCAGTATTTTAATTATTGCGATGGAAAAAAATCTGCTGTCATTTTTTTTTCAACTCTCCAAAGATAATTGACTTTCTTCGATTCGGAACTTCTGTTTTCAGAAGGAAGGTTCATTTCCTTTTCCACTTCATTTCATAGTATTTTCATTTTTACCGTAGTTCAGTGCTATGCGGGCTTGACGGCACTGCTATATCTGCCCACCGAACCATGACGCTGCATCAGCGTAGCTCTTTGGCTATGAAACGTGAAAAGGTTAGACGTTTCACTCTTTAAAAATGCAGACTGGACATATACTACATGCTGACAAGTGATCAATAAGTTGAATTTGACGCCCGACACTTCTTCGAAACAGTTAGCAATTTTCTGTTCTAGCAATATTCCAGAGCTTAAAAAGCTTCACACTACAGGGTGTTTCAAGTTTTAAATACTTTTCCCCGCCGCGTTGGTGCATTGGTTGAAATACTCGACTACTGTACCGGAGTACCCGGGTTCAATCCCGACCGCCGGCTACTGCGTTTCGATGGCGGTAAAACAGAGTGGCGTCCGTGTACTGTGCAATATCAGTGCATGGTAAAGAATCCCGCCATATCAGTGCATGGTAAAGAATCCCAGATGGTCGAAATTTTCATAGTCCTCCACTACGGCGTCTCCAATAGCCAGAGTCGCCCTAGGAAGTTGCTCCCTACAAACCAATCCAAACCTAAGTACGTTTTAAGAAATGTGGGTTCAGAACAGAAAAACATACTTGCAGAAACAATCCCACTGACTCAGCGCGCACAGTATGCTGCTAACTCACAATATCTAGCTAATAAAATAACACCTACTAATTAGCTATTTTATTTCTCGCAGTTTGGTGGCTAGTCCGAAATAGGAAGTTCGAAGCCGTGAACAAGACGATGCCATGCCAGTTTTTCAAACTTAAAAGAACTGAAATTCTCAAGCCCTGCAGAGCGGGGAAACGTTCCGTTCGAAACTGAAACTGACCGCAAGAAATTAAGCAAGAAGCTCTGTACCAAAGGGGCGTCCGGTAATGGCATAGGCAGTGGAAACAGCGCTTTGTTCGAAATGCAAGCGTTCGTGTAAGTATACATCCGTCCACTTTTTTTACAGCACCGCCTGTCCATCGACTTCCCGGTACAGCGACGCCCAACTGAAGCAAAGCGAAAATCAGGAGAGGGAACGAAGTTTGGAGTGGGGCAAATTATGCTGCTCGAGCGAGTATCGTCTGTTCGATCAGAAGCAACCACTCGAATCAAGTTTCATGTCCTAGTTCTGAGAGCGCTTCTTCTATCTGATGTGTCCTTGTTGCTTTGACTGGTGCAAACTTTGACTTTCCAAGTACTACACTCATCTCCGGTTTGACTTGCGGATACTGTATCGAGGAAGTTTCTTTCAAATTATTTAATGTGTCGATATTGAATGTTCTCTACTATTAATATCGTAAGGAAATATTCGTAAGGAAATATTCGAAATCGTAAGGAACCGACTAGCCCAACATCACATTTTACTACTATTAATGTTTCGAAACGAACTATTGCAAATCGATTTTGAGCAGGCTAGGTTGTTTAATGGAAATCTATGTTCTTTGCAGATATCATTCACACTGTATACAGAAGATAAAAACAATTAGTGGCAGCTTCTGTGCGCGCACACACATACGTACCAGCCGATAGTGCAGAGGCTTTTTCGAGCTAATCAGAACAGCATAGCAGGCTTGGCTCACTGCACCATTTGGAAGTAAGGGCATGTCTTCCCCTCGCTGACTTGTAATCTTTTGCGTCTTCCGGTGCAGCAACGCCAGGCCGTCGATGGTCACGCGATTTTGTCAAAGAATCGGCCTGCTGTGCATTGTTTTTCCTCGCTGCTCGGTTCAAGGAGAACTATAGTAATTGCCAGCAGTCTGGTCGCTAATGTTAAAAGCAACCGATTTTTCGAATGGCTCAGACCGCTCCGTCATTTCCGCAGTCATAAGCGACCAGGGTTTAAGTGGCAGTATAATGTATTCTCGGGAAGAGCCTCGGGAAGGAACAGCACTTTACGTTAGGTAGCGAAGCACTGGAAGTAGTAGGCGAATATGTCTACTTAGGACAAGTAGTAACCGCAGATCTGGACCATGAAAAAGAAATAACAAGAAGAATAAGACTGGGATGGAGTGCATTTGGCAAGCACTCGCATATTATGACTAGCAGCTTACCGGTATCGCTCAAGAGGAAAGTATACAAGAGTTGCATCTTACCTGTTCTCACCTATGGGGCTTAAACGTGGAGCCTAACCAAGAGGGTGCTAATTAAGTAGAGAACAACGCAGAGGGCAATGGGACGAAAAATGGTAGGGGTAACATTAAGAGATAGGAAGCGTGCAGAGCGGGTCAGAGAAATAACTCAAGTTACTGACATTCTAGTGGAAATCAAGAAAAAGAAATGGGCATGGGCAGGACATGTAGTGCGAAGAGGATAACCGATGGTCGCTTAGGGTAACAAACTGGATTCCAAGGGAAAGAAAGCGTAGCAAGGGGTGGTAGAAAGTTAGGTGGACGGATGAGGTTAAAAAGTTCGCAGGGGTGAAGTGGATGCAGCTAGCACAGAACCGGGTTAAGTGGAGAAATATTGGAGAGGCCTTCGCCCTGCAGTGTGTGTAGTCAGGCTGATGATGATGATGATGATGATGATGATGATGATAATTATAATGTCTTCTAGGTATTATAGTTGCAGCTTCTCCTTACCTTTGGATTGCTTCTTCCTCGCCCTCGTTCATCGGTGTTTTTCACTTCTAAATGCTTCTCGCCGACCGCGATTATAGCAGTGTCATGCAGTTTAGCAAGTTGAGAAAAATGATAGGCTCACTAATGTCACCAGGACACGTTCATCCTAAGCTGACAGGAAAGTGACAATGCCAAACCGTTTCCCCGTGTCGCCGTCGACAGCATCGAAGATGGAAAAGCAAGTGGCATTTTAAGTCGGCCAGAGATATATCGATATAGCTGCCCAGCAACATAAATATAACGATGCTGCTTTTACTTGTGATGACATCTGGAATACTGCAAATACCTCCTGCCTGCCAATACCTCAGTGCCTTCTATAGTAATGCTTCGAAAGAAAATCACACGTGGTGCATGTACAAAAAAAAAACGGATCACACGACTTTACAATATAGGAACGAAACTAAGAAATAAAGAACAAAATATAAGCTATTGCTTCATGAAGTGAAGCTTGCGGTATAATACGTTTGCAGTTCTTGTGACACATATATTTATATTACGCAGCTGGTACTGCTCCGCTCTAACCTAGTTACGGTTCTTCGTATCTTTTTTTTTCAGGGTAGGGTACCGCAAGCTTTCCACGTGATTTTAGCCACATCTGAAAAGTTGGCTGCTGGATGGGAGCTTCGTTTTCTTCCTGGGTTTCGGGTCTCTGTAATTCTTGCCATCTTCTTGCAATTCTCGGAGATTCTTCAAGTATCACTAATTCAAAAAGACCTCGCACATAATTCCAAGCAGCACTACCTACATTGCAAGGACAATCACTAAGTAGATGCCGAATTGTCGCTCCCTGCCCACAGTCCTCGCACACTGAGGAGTCTGGTATTGCGAGGAGACGGGAATAGAGATTTGCGAACATCTTTTCCACTCACAGGCGCAAAACAGCGTTGCCGCGTGGTCGCAGAGACCGGATGGTGTAGTAAACTCAAGTGGCCGAGGTGGCCAAACGGCATGTCAATGCTTCGACGTTAAAGCATCGTGCTGACGTCATGTTTCGACAAACCATTCGCCGATGATTTGCTGCGTCGACCTTGTCTGACATATCTGGATGAAGTTGCCACTGTTATGCTCTAGCGTCTGCGAAGCCATTTCCATCATACCATGGTCCGGGTATCCACTGAAAGATTGTGACATTACCTTCTTCAAGTGGCAGTTGTTGCTGGTATCTTTTCCCCAGAACTAGTTTTTAGCTATCGCCATGGCATAAGATAGATTTGAGACATTGTAGCGCGGCTTTTTATCACACATTACCGCTCGTTGAAGCAGTGTGTTTTGAACGATCAACTTCACAACTACGCGAAAGGTGCACAGTACTGTCCATGTAGACCTTGCCCTTTTAAAAATTAAGTAGTCGATTGTTATCTATCTCGCAGGAATGACCACTGGACAAGACTAACTTCTCAGTGAGACCGAACCATTCCTATATACGCGAGTGCAGGCACGAAATTCCCTGTAGAGTAAAATACGGTGTGAACTGCTTAAGTATTCACATACATATAATTAAGATTTCTTCTACATACTGGGAACTGTAAGATGCGCACATGGGTCCTCCTGATACCAGCTAGGGCACTGGAGCTAGCTGCCGGGATTACCTGTATGAGCTTTACGGTAGGCGGACAGTCCCTCTCGTTGTTTGCAAATGTAAGGCGCTTTTTCTCTATCGGGAGAAACACAGAGTGATGTTGAGGAATTCTTTTCGGATGGTGTATGTGCATTCTCAGAGTATCGAGAATAATTATCATCTCTACTTGGTTTTTATAGGAGCTTCATGGTTGCACCATTATTATGTGGTTCGAGGGAATCGGAGGAATGTGCAAAAGGCGTAACCTATACTGTCTTGGGGCTACGTAAATTCGTTTTAGACGTGCTTCAAAGTACCAGTGCACGGTAACGCAACATTTTCAAGCAGAGCGTTCTGTTCAGGTGCAGTGTTAGCTGAACCGACGAGCCCTATAAAAGTTTAAGTGATAATTTTGAGTAGGTGGCGATACAGATTAGGATTGAGCCCACATGAATGCATTGCGGGCTGCGCTAGTATACCTTCACCAGAACGTCCAAATAAACGGCAATAGATAGTGATGGGATACGACATTTAGTTGCAATAATATATACTTGCGCGCACGTTCCAACAGGGATGCATAAACCTTGCTTAATTACAAGAAGGAATATTTAGATGCTGCCCGCTGATATACGACCCGATACTGAAGAAGCGTCAAAAAGGAGCCCAAAGGCAGGTGTCTTCGTCGTGCACGAAGACGAGCACGTATGGCATGAATTTCGGTATAACTCAGAACTCGAACCTGCTTTCATCACACTTCATACAATTCTCCCGCACACGCATATCGAAAAACTGCAGTAATCAGTCTCCAGTTCTTTTGCATATCAATTTTGTAACACACCTGAAACTTGACTACTAAAATTATGATTCTGAGTCTGATCAGCTACACGTTGTCGATCCCCGTTCACGCAGTGCACCGCTCTCAAATCAATTTGTCCTCACAGAGCTGCAAACTTGAATGCTTTCCCAAATTTTTGCTACCATCATTAGCTCATCAAATATCTCTGAACATATAAAGTTTTAATGATAAAACGTTTCTATTCATGCCTACTCCCGTTTACCAAATGATTGCGGCCTTTCATTTATTAGAATTGAATGAGCTGATATGTGTCCATATCCACTAAGATCCCTAAGTATATGTGGAGATATAAACGATATGGAGTGACCCCCGTGAATTTACACTGTTTCGTAGCCCACGGTTTGGCAGCTATTTTAGAGAGAAAATGTTGATTCCATTGCGCTGAATATACTATACACGGCCTACATCTTATATGGCAAACGCATGCAAGGGGAAAGCTATGTTACGAACCATTTTCTTGTCTGTACCTGTCTCGCCAAGTTGTTCTAATGACGTGTGCCGCGCCCCAAATTGCGATATAGACTTTTTTATTTACAGCTACATTTGCCTATTGCGGACTTAAACTTTAGATTTACAGCATCTCGTACGAAAAGTTATGCCTCGTTAAAGGAGTCCACACCACGTCTTCAGCACAACTTTTAAATTGTTGCCTGCACCTGCCATCGTATCACTCATGTTCTCAACTTAAAAACGATAATTTACACATTCTTTTTACAGGTGTGCGATATATTTGAGCAATGTGCTTCCAGTGTCCTGTCGTAAGGCTGTTAATATCGGGGGATGAAAAATAAACGTTACTGCATTGAAAGAAAATTTACCTAGTCATTCTAGAACACACATTGGTCTTTTTTGACTGCACGTTAGCGAGTCTTCTTACAGTGGTAGTGGCAGAAATGATTCCCGATGAACATACCATGGGATCATTTGCTGGTAATAAATGTTTACAATGAAAACTAGTGCTCACAGAGCAACTGTACCCGCAGACATTCTGACCGGTTTTCTTCCAGCCTTCCAGCGTACAGTGAAGCTTTCAGTTGTCAATAGCAGCGCGTGCATTTTTGGTCTGTCTTGCTTTCGTCTGTTTCGTAAAATGTCCTGTTTTCGCCATTCCTAAGCAGCAAATCATATTTATTTATTTACAATAGTGCCGGTCTTCTTCCAAGGGCATAGCAGGGGGCTCTTAGTACATTTCGAGCAGAGAACATATATACATAATTTTCATGGGCAGCAAAACAGGGCATAAAAAAAAGTACACGTACGCGAAAAGAAACAATTACGTGTGCTAAAGTGACGTAGAAAGCAAAAAGATAAGCAACGAAAATCAACTTCACGATGCACTGGACATCGCGTAAGTCTCAAAATTGTACTCGTGACCGTTTTCCTATCAACAGGTAGCAGCTACGGCTCTGTAACTGCTATCATGAATTTATTAAATTATCTACTTCTGATAGGAGTGAAGATAGAAATTGCGCGCTAGTAATGCGATGATCTAAGCGATTCCATTCACGTTTATTATTTCCAGGTAAATTATTTCATGGTAAATAATCTGAACCAGTGAACGCCAAATGCTCGCCCAAATACTGAGCATCGAGGCTCCTCTGTTTCTCAATCAAACCAGATCAAATTTATTTTCCAACAACTGGATGGTTGGCTGGCTGAAAACTACAAATGCAGATTCCAAATGCCCGGAAAATTACTAAATAAAATGGCTTCAGCAAGCAGTGAAAAGCACGTGTTTCTGAATAATACTAACGTCAGCATCCAAAAATAGTGTCACACATCAGAAACAGCAGCAAAAACTTAGCACTAATAAAATTTGTCGAAACAGTTCTACAAGAGAAAATGTTCGGGTTTAAAGTAACAACCAATGATTGATACAGATTGCATTTGAACTAATTATATTCTCAACTCCTTCGGACTAAAAATGGCAGTTTCCTTATACACCACAATCGCAAGTGTGCCGTGCGACAACCGATTTTGGCTTTCTGGAAAGTTTTTTTCTTTTTTCGTAATCGACGCTCGACGTCGCAAAACTCGGCGCCAGACTGCTTTGCTATTGCGTTAGCAGTTCGCAAGAGTTGTGGCGAAATAGAAGACAGATGCGGCTTACTACGAACCATCGCTCTAATAGCAGCTTTCATATCTCATCCCGTGGCTGCAATTTTTCTCTCTTTGGTATTCTCTTCCCGCTGGCACACACGCTATGACTCACGTACTGCAATAGGGCGTTTCTCTATTTTCATTCCACATTTATAAATTGCCTAAGAGACAACACCCAGGAGTTTGTATCGTTCTGCGAAAATTCCACATGCACTTATTTCTTGCATTTCAACTCATGAATCCACATAAGCTGAATTTTGCAGCTAACGTTTTTACTAGACATACATCGATATAACATCGCCATTTGAAAAGGGATAAACTTCATGATTCGAAGGAGCATAATCAGAAATTTCAAAATGCCCCTAGCCTTTTTGGTGCTCGTGGGATGGAGAGCGATCGGATGCTTGATGAGAAGAGATTGCGGTACCCTAAAGCCAGTGTGCTCTGACTGCCTACAAGGCTGCCCGCTTACCGGAAGCTAAATTTAAGTCCTCTAGCAACAGCACCCATTGGCATTAAATGTGCTATACTAGATCGCTGTAACAATCTCCTGATATATGTCATGATGAATAAAAAGTGGGCACCCGTAACGCATCGTGATGAGAGGACTCGCTCATCATGTCGACACGAGCAAGTACTCCCTTAGCATAGGAAGGAAATGCACGAACAAGCTCATTTAAATACAGAATTGAAACAACTACAAAAAACTGGCAGCTTTACCGGATAGGAATGCCAAAATAGGTGTTACCGACATACAAATAATCATTTCTTATATTTTATGCATTGAAAACAGAAAACATTAATCTCTAATATTTTGTACTTTGAAACAGAGGCACCAAAAAGATTAAGACGCATGGTTATACATTCTGCAAAAAGACCCCGTGATAATGAGTTTATTTTATATCTGGGATCGGGTGGCGGTATATAATAAATTCATTTGCATGTTCATATTTCATGCAATTGGTACTAATTTCTTGTTTCTTTCACTCCACCTTAGGAAGCCCAGTTTGAATATGCCGGTGTGCGTCTGCGCGGGAAACTTCCGCTTCTACATTGGCGCGAGCCTCTCATGCAGACCTTTGAAGATGCAGACACCCAGGCCGAAAGTGTCGGTAGAAATAACATATATCCCACTTTCCCACTAACGAGTGCCCACAGGTCACTATTACAGAGAAAGCTGAAACGTGCATCTAATGACAGAACTGCGGAAAAGATGTGGATTTAACGACATAACGGACAGCAAGCGCTGTTGATTCGAATGAGTCATCGCATGAATTTTAGGTTTGCAAAGGTTGCATCATGCGCCTTTTGAGTGATGGCCTGGCGGATAGAGGCACCAGCTGCTCCTAAAGTTATATATCGCTCTCTTATAAAGACACAGCTGTGACTGTGAAGTTGAATCGTCACTAAGCCGAACCGCGACAGCTGCGGCGTTGTAGACTATGCATCACAAAAATGCCAAACCTTTCCTGGTTTCGAACATTCACCACGTGCTGTTGCCATGGAAAATTTACAGGCAGACATTTAAGAGCCAATTTCATACCACTAGAGCTACTTTGCCTAGTTGCCCTAATTAATCGTAACTATTGGCACGCCTTAAATGTCGCAGGTCGATAGAAAACACTCAAGTTTGCTGTTACCTTCATAATAAAGCGCATTTTTATTGCAGTGCGTTACATTTAGGCTCCCATTTAACGATTGTCACTCATGGGTTACATATTTTGCTAGTTTAAACATGAACCTATATAAGAAGGATCCGAAACTGCCCTCAAAGCACCTTAAAGTTCAGATTGAGCATGTATTTAACGGATTTTAAGCTCAACGTATTTAAAATATGTGTTAAAGGTGTAATTATAAACATTTCATGTGTTCGTATCTTCTGTTTTCTATCCTCCTGTTCCCTCAGAAGTCTCGTGTACTGTAGGCGCGTTAAAGCCCGCATTTGTGGTCTCCAAATTACTTCACAGCGACGATAAGGGAGCAATTGGCTTACTCTGGAATACTTAAATCTGTCACAAATGCATTTCAAAAAGGCGCCTTTTCAATGTTTGCGTCACCTCAGTCTCATTTTTATGTGGTCTGTCTTTAGCCGCGTCCTAAAAGTGAACCGAAGAAACTGGAGTAATTATTTACATAAACAATGAAATTTACAAAATACACTCGTCTTATTTTTTCTTTAACTTTGGCCAAGAGCTCAATCTAATAAAATAAAAACTGCAAGTGGAGCCTAGAAGCAATAAGGGCAGCAAGTAGCAGTCCTGCCATATTAAACTGAGGAGTAAAGCGGGTTCTTTTAACTGTCCGCCCCTTTAGTATGGCATATTGAATAGGATTACTACTGGTGTATGTGATTTAATTTTCAGAATGAGGAGAACCAGAGGCGTGCTTATCTGCGTCTGTACAATATAACTGCTTTTTAAATAGAATGTCATGCCAATGAAAAGAATCAAGTAATGTAGCATAGAAAAAATCGGATAATTCAGGGCCAAAGAAAACCGTCGTATATAATACAGGCCGTAAAAATACAACTTTCTTGCTATATTTAGCGTAGCGTAACTCAGAACACGATGTTGCGAAAGTTAATGAAGCTGAAAGGTTTCTTATGTTACCACATTTGTAATCGCCACGATAATATAAACATTAATATTATCTCATGAATCTCTTGCTTCTTACGCCTTTGATGATGTGCACGTATCTCTCTTCAGTTTGTCCTGCTTATTTATATGCGTGGGGTCATTTTCTTTCACTAATATCCCGTAAAACAACTACCTTTCAGTTATATAATGAGCATCAATAGATGCATCCTCCTAATAAATAGTGTGAAGCAGATGAAGTATAATACAATGGACCCAAATACCAGTACCTAAATCTTCAAGCTCAACTACTCTAAGTCACTTTCACCCAGTGATGCCCAAGAAATATCCTAATACCGTAAAGTTCATATTTGGGTAATCATTTGAAAAACCAACAATAAAATGTGGACGCTCGCCTCATATGCTCTCATTGGTGCACAAGAATAACGCTTGGGGCTGAAGTCCACTTGCGAGTACAGATTATTTTTAGCCACCAAGCGGCCTCGGCTAGAACCCTCCGAATAAGTGTCGGCAAGCAGTGCGCAGTATATGACTGTTACGCACGTATCGCTGATTTTTATTCCTTCGTTGTTTTGCCGATTTATGCATGTACGAAAATCAAAAAGAGAAAGCCGAAAGAGTTTGTCTACGTAACATTTTATTCGCCGAGTAGCTGGAAAGACCGCAGGTAGTCATTTCAGAGTTTCCCGAGGGAAGCTGACAACGCAGTCTGATGACAAAATAAACCTCTTAGAATTGGAAAAATACGCGACCACGACTATGGAAGACTGTTCGAAACATTTCACTCAGAAGGAATTTTTTGTTTCAGGTGAACATCAACTTATCTCCTGAGCTCTGACTTAATGTCGCATAATTGTGTTGTGACCGTGGTTCCGTTTTCTAAGTGCAGTTTCTTTGACAGCTGGACTTGGCATCGAGCTTTCGGTTTTGTTTCTGTTTAATGATGTGTGTCTTTTACAAGTTATCTATTTGGCTAACGTTTTCGTGAATTCGAGCGGCTTACTGTGCGCTATGCTGGAGATCATACACTGACGGCGAAGTGGATTCCGGATGAATAACGCGATTTATAAATGAGCACGAGCTCAAACTTCTTCGGGATATGTTTTCTTATAAATACAGTTGTTACCTTACTTGGATATATCATATGTAGCACTCCTTTTAAAGGAAGTCTTCAAGTGGACCACTTACCGCAAGGAGCATTGGGCGATTCAAATACACAAATAGTCTTTCAAATTGTGGTTTCAGGGCTTCCGGAGTCATCATCATCATCAGCCTAACTCTACCCACTGCAGGGCGAAGGCCTCTCCCATATTCCTCCAATTAACCGGGTTTTGTGCTAGCTGCATCCACTTCACCCCTGCGAACTTATTAACCTCATCCGCCCACCTAACTTTCTACCGCCCCCTGCTGCGCTTTCCTTCCCTTGGAATCCAGTTTGTTACCCTCCGGAATCCAGGCATCGTCAATAGAGCAGCAGGAAGCATACATCTAAAGCGTGTGCAGCCAACTATCCAAGAGCAAGTCCGAGAGCTTATGCGGCGCCTGTGTGGCTGGGACCTCTATATAGCGAAGTCAGATTGAAATAAACCACAAAGCAAGTTACCTGTGGCAGGGATCAAATACCAACCCCTTTTGGAAAGGCAGGCAGCGTATGTGCAGTTACATTCCACCACTTTAAACTCGATGGTGAAGCCTCCTCTCTTGAATAGATCCCGTGCGGCAAAAGCTGCAAGTCGGAGTAAAGAACCTGCCTCGGCTGCGGGAAACAGGGGAAATGGTAGGCGCAATTCCTGCTGTCAGCTGGATACCCACTGGTTTCTAAAATAAATACAAGCTTTCTCCGGTCTGCTACTGCCTTCCGAGGGTGCTCACGTCACCCTGCAGGCTTTCATCGGAGCGGTGCCTTTCTGGTATAGCATCAGCCTAGCATTTGGGGTGTACTAGATTTGGTCCCTGGTTCCGCCCGGAACCCACCAGTTTTCCAAAGTGCTCTATGTTTCCCCCGGTATGATGCTTATACCTTGTCGGGTGAATTGCTTGATAATACAGTCACGAACGGGCCAGCAATTAGTTCCGCCTTCAGACAGCATCAAAAATATACTTTGTTCAGTAGAAGTTCATATGCTGCACGTTTTTGTTTCGGCGTGTTTTTTCAAAGTCCACAAGGATGAGGCTGAAATGAGCACTCTCTTTTTTCAAACCAAGCACTCTGTGAAGCCGAGCATCAGGCAGGACGGTTCCTTCTTCCGACTGCGAGAGCCGGTGAGCATCCAGCCGGCAGCCTCAGTCGAATCTATTACATCGCGAAGCCGAAGCAGAAGCTCTGTCGCGGGAATTGTCGCACGAAGCGACGATTGCTGTGAAACCATCTCTAGAGTCCTTCACTCCGATTAAGATGAGGTGACTGGCCGGTATACTTCGCTCCTTGCCAAGGAAACACGCTAGCCGAAATTGCAACCTAAAATTCTAAGCACAGACCAATCAATAGTGCCACTGTGTCTCCGTATCGAAGGCTAATTTTTTGTGTGTGCAGGTAAGACACAGTTTTGTCAGACACGCACCATTTTTAGTTCTTGCTTATAGCATTCATCAGTATTGCCAGCACCGGCAATGGCACATGCAAAGGCTTCGGAAACGCAAAATAAATGATTCAGTGCTCCATTTAAAGATCAAGTGAGCGAAATTTGTAACGCAAACATGCTGGGATGACAACCTCGCAACCACACCTGTCCTCCTGGGACGTTGATCGCTGTTAGCAGTTTGCAGGCGAGTGCCGTCGATACGGAAGTTTCTTCCCGAAGAGGTGTAGAAGAAGTATTTTCACAAATGCGGCATCAACAACGCGCTGGACGGTCAAAGATCAATGTGCCGTACGACAAGGGCAATGAGAAAGACTATTCATTCGACGGGAGTCGGACGACTCTTGTACACTTCATTGGCTTCCGACGTGTAATAAAGGAATATTCCCAAAGGCAAACGAAATTAAATATAGTTATCAGTATGAGGAGCCGGTTGGGTCGCACTTATTTCAATATAAAGGTATTTTTCCGCACGGTTACATTCACCGACTTATTTTTGTTTTCAGAAGTCGCAAGTGTTCCCCTACATATAGGGAGTAGAGTTCTGCCACTGTTTTCTTTTCACCGCTCGTCAGACTTTTCAGTTTGATGCGGCGTGGCAGATTTCACTGCTACAGCGATGCTTCGCATGGGCAAGTCTCAGTGAGGCCTACGTGATTATACTTCTTGCGGGCGTCTTGTGGTATGAGCCTGTGACCTCTAGCACTAGGGCTGTTACTGCCGGCGGGTGTTACGTGCTAGCGGTGGCAGTACGCCCTATGCTACCTTTTAATCTACCAGTATTGCAGGTAGCCTGGAACCGTTATTAGAGCAGTGGGGACACAACTGCACACATTGCAAATTTAGTGGCGGTCGTGATGGTACCGAGACACACAGAAAGAGCCGACGTTCTGTACCATAGCTTAAGTAGAAATTCGCAGGCTACTGACAGCAGAACTTTCAGCGTAATGGTTTTATTGTAAACAATGTTGCAATGCATTTAAACAAAACAACATCATTGTTTGTACCCCGTAGTAACTTGTCGGATCTGAGAACACAAGTCAAATACCGACACCATTGATAATGCCCTAATTGCAGCTCCTGGAACAGGAGCTGATGTCTAGGGGAGTTTGGAGCGCAATGGCGGGAATTCTTCCAACTCCGCTCCCCACGGGAACATGTACAAGAACATTAGACGTGTTAAACCTATGTTCCCGGTTTTTACTGCATTTTGCTGCCTTTTTGGTAACGAAGAGCTCAAAGTGTGTAAAAAATGTCAAAGGCTTATAAGGGACAAGGCTAAATGAAAATTCCTAACGAAAGAGCGTCCACTGAAATTCGGAGATATCTCGAATGCCATGCGATGTTACGGGGGCCACGAATGCGAAGCTGCATTTGTTTAAAATTTAGGAGCTATTCCAGTATCAGCGATTCATTCCTCGCTTCGACACACTGCACTTTAGGGGTTCATTCGGTAATTCCCGGTTGCAGTGTGCTAACAAGCACCTGAATTGTTTTTTGCTGCGGAACAATCACTAAACCTTTGTTTCGTGCTTCTTTTACGTCTTACATGAGAAAGCACTCAAACAGTGGCTTTTCGCACAATATACACTGTGCGATGTGTAATTTGTCCTTTATAACAAAATGTTAAAGGCCTGTATGTTTACGCGGAATAAAGAAAATGCCTTTTCACGGGAAATGTTTCGCGCTATTCAGCCTTTAAGCGGCACGTATCATGAGTAATGTGTGCTGAGTTTTAAATTGAAGCACTCTGTTTTGGCGAAATCGGTAGTTATGCACTTTCTTGTGTGAAGCACATAACCCATACTGTATGTCAAGATGGCCTTTAGAATCACAAACAAAGCATCCCTTTTCAATGCACTGAAAACATGCTCATCGCTGCGTCCATCTTTGTAACCCGTAAGGATTTTTAGGCTCTTATCCTGAAGTGGCTGAACACGTCACGATACGCCATGTAACGGAGCTTTATTACACATGAAGTAAGGAGGACAGAGATTCCAGCAACAGCGCCATCAGCGTTGAGGTGCAAATCCTTTCAAGGACGTATTGCTTATTTCATGTGGTCACTATAGCTGTACATGCATTTTCCCTCGATGTGTCATGAGCATTATAAAATCAGACTAAAAGTTGTCCTCTGGTGATGAAACAGGCAAATTTATTTACGCACTCAATAGCACGCGCACACACTCGAGGAAGGCATCGTTTTGATTAATCAGGACCTGTGAAAATGCTTGGTTGCCATCGACCTCACTGTTGATTGATGTACCTACGCACAATTTAATTTGTGCGCAGGTACATCAATCAACAGTGAGGTCGATTTAATTTCTTATGCGCCATTAAACCCAACACAACACACACAACACGTACAATTTAATTTTGATGCCATTAACTTAGAGCTTTTTAGTAGTTTCGTTTGCATTATCGTTTGCATCTTAGTTTGCGGTTCTTTGAAATAATACACATAGGAAAGGTTTGAGAGCAGGAGCAGGACCAGACTGTTTTTCAAACTACCAATACGACGCTCAGGTTCACTGAGAACTTCCTTTGAAACATGGAGCGTCTCACACAATTACGACCGCAAGGAACTTAAAATGGCACATGTCATGAATACTTGTTTTTCTAAGACAAAATTTAAAAGCCAATAAACAAGCAGTTTTTATGTAAAACTATCACGTATACACGGTTATCATGCAGGTCATACACCTTGACCTCGTTATCTGTGCTTGGCTGATAGCCCTGCGTGCAACATGTGTGCTAGTGAGCAAACCATTTCACATATTCTTTATGAGTGTCTTGAATACAGGGCCGAAAGACAATCTTGAAGCAATGCAGTAGATAATTAATGTCCACAGTCGCTAAAAGAGATACTAACGATAACCACACGTCGGGCCTGCATGAGAGGCTGCGCCTTTAAAGTTAATGTTTCGCCTAGTAACTTATTTTTCACCCTTATTCACTTTCTTTTCCTCCTTTTTATCCCTTTTTTCCTGGTGCACAGTATAAATTCAATTTATTATGCCTGTAGACCTCCCCTACTTTTCCTCCTTATTCTTCTTCTCCCCCTCCTCCTCCTCCTCCTCCTCCTCTTTGTGCATAACTGTTGAGATTACAGCAGCGTGTAGCACTTTTCTTCAACGTCAGATGTCTGAATGTACATGCGAAGGCTAGTCCTATCTGGCCTTATCTCTATTATTTGCATAATTGATAGCGGAGATATCAGCAATATCGACTAGCCTTTTCAAAAAGCAGCCACACTCTTTCGTTTGCCGTAATGTGAAGTTGTCTTTTTCTGGTGACTGCTGAATTCCTACAGTGCACAGGGGGCAAGGAGTTAGGGTCAACCTTATCACGACGGCTTTAAAGTTCTCGTTCAGCAGAAAGCTCACAGAAGCAGGACCTACGGTTAATAAAGAAAATCTGGATTGGTCACAAAAATGTGGCTCGAAGAACAGCGGAACTGAAATGTAAAGAAATTGCAGTGAAAAACATTTTAGACAGTCAAGACGCATGAAATCCGGGGCTTTTTAATTGTACTCAGTCCCACTACCTGTAGGACATACTGGCCCGTTGTTAAGGCATTAAGAAGCGGGATTGTACATCTGTCGCGCACAGTATAACCCAACACAGCAGAATATTTGTTATGTGTACACAGGATATGGTTCTTATGATTTATATGGCAATCTGCGCGCGTGACAGCAGAAACGGAAATAGAAGTGACGGCGCCACCTCGGTATACAGACTAGGGATAGAGCCGGTGTACGACGATATCTGCAAGGAGATTCTGCTGATAACAATCAGACAGCACTACAAAATCCCACCTTCCCCACTGGAAAGGTATGCAGCTACGAGAGTGAACCGTGCTCAAAGCATCAAAAAGAGTAGCGGCTAAGCTGCAGTCTTTGTCGAAGCGGCCAACTTAAGGAAGACATATATAGTTCACCACCATGGTGTGTGAGCGACAGAACACGAATTCAGGTTCTTTCAGTATCAAGTCTCCTCAGCAACAGAGGCCCAAGAAGCAGCAGTTTCAGTTACTCTCAGGGAGGTTAGCATAGGTACAATATATAGGGACTCCTAAATTACCATCCATAATTGCAACAGGCCTAATTTACTCTCCAGCAGCACAAATAATAAAAAATAACCAATGATTAAGAAACGTAGAAATCGTTTGGGTTCTTGCACACGAGGGAGATTGGGGAAATGAGAAGGTGAGCCGACATGTCCCACCACTAGCAGACCGTGAAGGAACGGGACGTTTCTCGACATCTCTTGTAAACGATATTTACATACAGGGAAATGACAAATCTTCTCCGTGAGGTGCCGAAACCTTATAATACACACACCTCGACCCAAAATACCCAAGTACCCAAACTTGGACAGTCATGCCCCTCATTATTCCTTCGAATTTAGTAAACAACCTATCAATTCCAAAACCTCTCATTGCGGTCGAACGGCAACGAAGAAAAAAATACTCTTCTTAACCGTCGGGTATAAAAGAAATCGACTGGCTTTCCATAACAATAAAGAATCATGACACCTATTTGAGATTACAGTAGGTACGCGACGCAACATTACATCATAAATACTCCAGACGCAACGTTTTTGTCATTATTTACAAACGCTGACATTTATACACTATACGCCACCATCTTTTCACGATTAACGATTACCAGATGGAAATATCGCTCGTTGGTCAGGTTTAGCAAGTGTAAATCAGCTGAAAATCACCAAATCGTTCAATAATGGCGGCGCTTATGTATATCTAATAAAATGCGCGGGCTGAATGCACAGCTTTTCCTCTAGATACGTTTCTTGTGCACAGCTTTTCCTCTAGAGTCAATACATTAAATTTATGACCGATAGTGTGCTTGAAAGCGCCATCTGGCAGTCATGCAACAAAGTACAAAGCATCACGAAATTTGAACCGACTGTCAGAAGTTCTCTGCTATGCTGAATGTTAGGCGCTATTCATTGAGTGTCGGTTATAGGAACCGCGATATGAGCCGCTCTTTGGAGCTATAAATGGTGCCTCCTAAAGGCTAAGCTCAGGTGCACGCAAATGTTTCACATTTTTCTATTTCCTTTTCAACGTACTAACATGATATTGACACATGCCATTCACAGAAGACGAAGATTTGAACGGGCGATTCGGAGAAGACGGCGAAGCAAAAACGGTTCTCCGCTTTCGTGCTGACCTGACTAGGTGTTCTTCGGTGCCAGAGTGCTAGAGCGCCTTCTGTGTAACGTAACGTTACAAATCTGGTGGAGGTTCTGGGTATCAATCCAGTCCTGCATAATCAACCTGTCACTACGGAGCTTACCCCGTACATCAACGTCTCGGCCGCCGCCTACGTGGAAAGCCCCCTGAATTCGGGCCCTTCCGGCCGCTACCAGGACGACGCACCCTCAGACGGCCGTAGAACCTGATGCAATGACATCTGAGAGCGGGCTTCACACCCACATCCTGTGTCATCAGCCGGGAACACCCCCCTTGTTTCATAGAGACGTGTTCGAGGATGCCGAGGACTGGCTTGAGACCTACGAGCGAGTCGCTCGTTACAACGGGTGGACTGATGAGCGTAAGCTCCACAATGTGCACTTCGCTCTTGAAGAGTCTGCACGGACATGGTTTGAAAACCATGAGGCTGCCTTCACATCCTGGGCAGCATTCTGTCGTGATTTGAAAGCCACGTTTCCTAGCGCCGACCGCCGGAAGCGAGCAGAAGCTGCGCTACACTCGCGCATTCAGCGCCAGAACGAGAGCGTGCGTATGTTCTTTGAGGACATGACCCGCCTTTTCAAGCGTGCAGACCCTCAAATGCCAGAAGATAAGAAGCTGCGTCACCTGATGCGGGGCGTTAAACAAGAACTTTTCACGGGACTGGTGCGCAGTCCACCACGCACTGTGGCGGAGTTTCTCAGCGAGGCAGCGGCCATGGAGACAACGCTGCAACACCGAGCCCGTCAGTACAACCGTGACGTGAACATCATTAGGTCCGACGCACCCCCTGTGCATGTCGGCAATGACATGGACGCACTACGCAATCTCATCCGTTCTGTCGTGCGGGAGGAACTGCAAGCGCTCCGGATGCCTTGCAACACGGCATCTTTTCCTTCATTGGCTGAAGTCGTCCGGGACGAGGTGTGTATGACAGCTCAACAAGTTGCTGACGTTCCACAGCAGCGCGTTCCCCACCAGACGTTCGACGCGAGGCCCACCTACGCGTCCGTCCTAAGTAAGGCTCCCCCGCCGGACCGTAGTATCAATGCCGCAGCTCCAGCAATGGAGCCGCAGGGTCCTCGCATGGAGGACCTCGCATGGAGCCGCATGCAGCCTCGCTACTCCCCTCCGCCAATCTACCAGCCACCCCGTAAAAGCCAAGTATGGCGGCCCCGGGACCGCCGGCCCCTGTGCTATCATTGTGGGGAAGCCACTCACCTTTACCGGGCGTGCCCGTACCGCCGCGTCAACATGCGGGGTTTCGCCTCGGAGGGCCTCTACCCTCGGAATGCAGAACGGCCTACTGAGATTGCAAGCGACCTTGCAGCGCGACAGTACCCCGTAACATCCGGTTACCAAGAGCGTCGGTCTACGTCCCCGACGAGCAACCGTTCGACAAGTCCCCACTCTTCCCGACGCCGCTCCTCTCCAAGCCCTAGCCGGGAAAACTAATAGCAGCGGCCTTCGGAGGCAGGGTCGCTGATGTCGGGAAATGTGAAGATCCTCCGTCATCGTCAGGCCGACCCGACGAGATTTCGCTTGTGTCAGGTAGCGACAGCATCCGGCATACTACCTCCGATTTATGTGTAACGATTGATGGAGTGGATGTCACCGCGTTACTCGACACTGGTGCCGATTATTCAGTAATGAGCCATGGTCTCGCCCGAGAATTGAAGAAAGTTTTGACACATTGGTCTGGCCCGAAAATTCGCACGGCGGGAAGTCACCTGATTGAACCTGCAGGCAAGTGCACAGCGCGGAGCGGCATCCGTGGTTTTGTGTATGTCGGGGAATTTATCGTGCTACCTGAGTGTTCGAAAGTCTTGATCCTTGCTCTAGACTTCCTGCAGACCAACGGCGCTGTCATTGACCTGAAAGAAGCGCGTGTATCCTTTTCGACGAAACGAGCCGTGGCGCGCATTGAAAACAAAGATCCGGGTCTGAACGTTTTGCGTATAGTCGACGATGACGTGAGGGTTCCGGCACGTTCTAGTGTGTTGGTTCTTGTAAAGCATGACTTATTTCACGATTACGAGGGCATCGCGGATGGGCACCTTCCGCTACTACTCGAGAAGGAATTAGCGGTTGCTCGAGGACTCGTACAACTCCAGAACAGTTGTGCTACTGTCCTCCTGACAAATTGTGCTAAGGGGATGCGGCATCTCTTCAAGGACACGGCTGTTGCCGTCCTTCAGGTTGTTACTGCCTTGCCTCATTTATGCACCGCCGGAGCGAACCCTAAAGAAGAGGCCGCACCTTGTCATGCTCTGCAAACCGTTAAAATTAACTCCGACTTGAGGCCCAATCAGAGGAATCTTCTCTCGGCTCTTCTGAGCGATTTCGCAGACTGCTTCGCCACAGGCTCTAAGGTCGGTCGTACTCCTGTCGCCAAGCACCGCATCATCACCGATGAGACCACGTTACCGGTATGCCAGCGCCCGTACCGGGTTTCGCCTAAGGAACGTGACGCCATTAAAACGCAAGTGGATGAAATGCTTGCGGACGACGTGATCCAGCCTTCGACAAGCCCATGGGCGTCGCCAGTGGTCCTTGTCAAAAAGAAAGATGGCACCTTGAGATTCTGTGTCGATTACCGAAAGTTAAATAACGTGACTACAAAAGGACGTCTATCCGCTGCCCAGGATTGATGATGCCCTCGACCGACTGCGCGACGCCAGGTACTTCTCATTAGACCTCAAAAGCGGATACTGGCAAATCGAGGTGGATCAGAGAGACTGAGAGAAGACTGCATTTGTGACGTCCGACGGCTTATACAAGTTTAAGGTGCTTCCGTTTGGTCTTTGCTCTGCACCGGCCACGTTCCAACGTATGATGGACACGGTTTTATCAGGTCTGAAGTGGCAGTCGTGCTTGGTGTATTAGATGACGTTGTTATTTTCTCGCCTACTTTCCAGCAACACTTGCACCGGTTGCGCATCATGCTTCAAGCACTCAAAGGCGCGCAATTAACGATCAAGCCTGAGAAATGCCACTTTGATTTCAAGGACCTACGCTTTCTGGGCCATGTTGTCTGTGCCCAGGGCGTTCTCCCTGATCCCGAGAAGACTACCGCAGTGTCAAATTTTCCACGCCTCACCGACAAAAAGGCACTTCGACGATTTCTAGATCTTTGTTCGTACTACCGACGCTTCGTCCAAGATTTTTCGAAGATAGCTGCACCACTGACAGCACTAATCATAGAAGACATACCCTTCCAGTGGGGAGACGATCAAGAACAAGCCTTCCAGGAGCTTAGAAGCCGCCTGCACAGACCCCCAATACTCGCCCATTTCGATGAAGACGCCGAAACCGACGTACATACTGATGCCAGCAACGTTGGCCTCGGCGCGATACTTATTCAGTGGCAAGGCGGAGTAGAACGGGTTATCGCCTACGCGAGTCGAACACTCTCACGATCGGAGGCGAACTATTCGACAACGGAGGAGTGCCTTGCGGTAATCTGGGCCATCAGCAAGTTTCGGCCATATTTGTATGGACAACCCTTCCGTATTGTCAGCGACCATCATTCCTTGTGCTGGCTGGCAAGCCTCAAAGATCCGTCTGGACGCTTAGCTCGTTGGAGCCTCCGTCTTCAAGAGTATGACGTCACTGTTGTCTATAAGTCGGGACATAAACACCAAGATGCGGAATGCTTGTCACGCGCGCCATTGGACTCCACTGCAGTGGAAACCGCTGACGATTTTCCCTTTATTGGGACCATTACCCAATCCCATATGGCTGACTTTCAACGCAAGGACCCGGAGCTGGCTCCGCTCATCGATTATCTGGAGGGACGCGGTGGTAGAGTGCCGACTGTTTTTCGTCGTGGCCTGCAGTCATACGCTTTACGAAGTGGAGTTCTCTACAAGCGCAATTTTGAAAGATCAAAAGAGACATTTCTACTCGTAGTACCTACCCACCTACGGCCTGACATCTTAAGCGCTTGTCACGACGAACCGTCCACCGGCCACTTGGGAGTTAGTCGTACGCTTGCAAGAATTCGGGAGAAATACTATTGGCCGAAATTATTACCTTCAGTACGGTCTTACGTTAAAACCTGCCGTGATTGTCAACGCCGAAGGACTCCATCCGTGAAACCAGCTTGACTTCTTCAGCCGATCGCTCCACCGAAAACTCCTTTCCAACAAGTGGGGATGGATCTTCTTGGTCCTTTCCCGAAGTCAAATAATGGAAAGCGTTGGATTGTTGTCGCGACAGACTACTTGACCCGATATGCTGAGACCGCGTCGCTCACCAATGGAACTGCCACCGAAGTAGCAGGGTTTTTGTCCACGACATCGTATTGCGTTATGGCGCTCCGGCTGTTATCATTACCGATCGCGGGGCAGCCTTTACGGCCCGCCTGACTAAGGCTGTACTGAACCTTACACACACTAGCCATAGACGGGCCACAGCATACCACCCGCAAACTAATGGCTTGGTGGAACGGCTAAACAGAACTCTGGCCGACATGCTATGTACGTGGATATAGAGCATAAGACCTGGGATCAAATCCTCCCATATGCCACGTTCGCATATAATACGGCACTTCAAGAGACGACGCGGCTCACACCTTTCGAGCTTGTCTTCGGCCGTCGAGTGACCACTCCACTGGATACAATGCTGTCCCTATACACCGACGACGAACATGAGCTTGACCTGGACATCGCTAGTTTTACCCAGCGTGCGGAAGAAGCGCGGCAGCTGGCAAGGCAGCGCATATACCTACAACAGAAACTAGACGCTGACCGTTACAACAAGGGACGGCGCTTCGCTGCCTACGAGCCTGGAGACTATGTCTGGATTTGGACGCCCGTTCGTCATCGTGGGCTCTCTGAAAAATTGCTGCGCCGGTACTTCGGTCCATACCGTGTCCTCCACCACCTCAGCGACGTTATACTTACGAAGTTGAATCCGCGACCCAAGATCCCTCAAGCCGCAGACGACGCAAGTTCACTGATGTTGTACACGTCGTCCGGATGAAACCCTACCACGATCGCCCCGCTGACTATTCTTGAGACTGATGGCACCCCGTTTTGTGTTGTGGTATCCCATACCAACCTAGCATACTATCTGGCAGCTCATCGCGTCAAGCAGCATTTGCAGCATCGAGGCGATGCTGCCAAGAAGGGGGGGCAATGACACATGCCATTCATAGAAGACGAAGATTTCAACGGGCAATTCGGAGAAGACGACGAAGCAAAAACGGTGCTCCGCTTTCGTGCTGACTTGACTAGGTATTCTTTTTTTTTTGAAGAGTTTGCCACAAGGCATAAGTTGAGAAAGGGGGAATAGGATGCAGGAGATAGAAAGTTAAAAGAAGGAGTACAGTCCAGTTGTGCTTATGAATTCGAGAAGTTTGGCAGTATAGCGATTGTCCATTGTCCATTTCTCATAATCACTATCGCGATTCCACCGCAGGCCCACCTTCATGATTATCCGTTGCCTGATGTGCGTTGTTGATGGACACGTCCACAACAAGTGGCGCACATCGCTGACGTCAGGTGGAGTGTCACAGTGAGGGCACCTGTCAGTCACTGGTAGGTCTTTTTCCCGCCATCGATGTCGAACAGATGGTGTTCTTCGGTGCCAGAGTGCTAGAGCGCCTTCTGTGTAACGTTACGTTACAATATTAGCGCTTTTGGGAAAAATCCGTATTCTAGAAATTATGCAGCATTCCTTGCACGCGGTGGCAGGTACAACAAGCGCTCTTTTGTCCCACTTCTCTTAGAGATTTGCAGCTCCTTGATCCTGACCTACATAATTTCCTTTGAAATGCTTTCATTATTTTCCTTCCTGTTGAAGGAGGGATCTTAAATTCCTCCACATTACTGTCTGATTCATAAATGTGGTTATTATTTGGGCTACTGTATATATAACTGTGGAATCTGTCACTCTCTGTGTTGGTGATGTAATGCCTTCGGTGTAAAGTATCGTATGCCTAGTTACTTTTTCACGGCTTTTAGGCAACCTATGTGTTTAGAGCATTGCTCACGTTGTCCATATTATACTTAGTTGTATTTATTTACCCCGTGTCCCTTTGGTACTTTTACAGTAATGTGGCGGGAGTGGTTGTAGGCAGAGAGACACGAAAACACGTTAAGCACTGAACGCGTGAAAAAATTGCGTAGTCTAACTTCTTTGACTCAATATTGAAGTTAAAAAGTATTCCAGTGAAGAATTGTCTCTTTTAAATATTTGAATATTATTGAGTGTTTTGCTAGTGTTGTATAGGCAAGCCCTCGTTAGGCTTTTTTGCAATAAAGATCATTCACCCCTTAAAACAACTCCATGAGATATGGCTAAGCTATGTCATTCTCTACTTCGAAGCCGCGCATAGCAACGGCGTTTGTAAGAGTATCGTTCATCATACAGACTAAAGCGCAGTCCTCAGCTTAAGCGCAATACATTTTGTCTAGCCAGATCTTGCCTTTCTCAACGTTCATTCTCACCAGTATTCTTCTTTCCATGTTCACACCTAGGCTAATTCTATCTACATCATCCTGCGGTGCGTACTGTTCAGCATTTCACCGTCTATACATCATCCCATATGAAGATGCACGCAAAAAAAAAAACATATTCGTTTTAGCTTTGGGATTGGGCCGGTTGCATGTCTACTTCGGATTCTTTCATTCGTAAAAGAAAGTGTTCATAAAGCACAAGCCATCTCGTCAGGCGGATTACATCATCCTCGTGCTATTCTCCAGCCGGAGCATATTGCCATTCTAAGCAAACACGCGATGATCTGGAAACACCTGTTCACGTACGCGTTTCTGTGTAGATTTTTTTATATTATTTTAGTTTCAATAGGACAACCAGACAGAGTGGAAAGAAAAGTGCACGTGGGAGTTTGAACATTGTACGGTGGTTTTCGTTTACGCAATGGGGAAACTCATGGAAACAGCATGCGTTTGACTCAGCGCTGCAGCCTAGCAACCATTGGTTTAAGTGGAGAAAGCAGCTGTCGGCATGGGAAGCACCGATAGCCAATGAAATGCTTTTAGTTAAAGGAAAAGCGCCTGATTGGCCTTTGTCGTGTATTCATGGTTTGTAGCTTTTGCCTCTTAGATTTCCTCGCTACCAAAATCTCAAATAAAAGGCGTCCCAGGAAGGGCTTCTTTCATAGTCGCTGCAGGCAATGTCATCTCAATAAAGGTTAGTAAGCTGCATTTCTAGACAGGTTACAGAGATTCAACGGCATGTTATTAGGAACTCGTGATGTGTATGTCAAAAAAGAATGCTTTATTACATGGATAGTAAAACATTGTATTGAGTATGTGCGGTCTTTGAATGCGTATTTTGGCATTATATCTGCATATTCGAGAGTAATCCATAACCTTCATCTATTGTTTTTTCTTATAGGTAATTTCCTTGGATCACCATGGCGCGGAAGATTATGCTGGTGGCTTTGACCGTTTGCGCCTTCTTCGTGTATGGTGAGAAAGGCTTTTTACATTGGGTACAGTCGAGTAGAGTGATGCTCTTTCAATCCTTCATGCCGTTATAACAGTACACCGCAGTGTGTATATGGAGCAATTACTACATATGTATTAGTAATGCGAGTCTATAGACCCATGCAGGAACGATAAGGGTAAGGTAGGCAAGTTGTTCAAAAAAATGGAAGAGGCAAAATGAGTAGTACAAAATGAAAGTCATTCCCGTTGATGACGCTTAATATGCCTGTTTGATTAACTTTTATGATGAAGAATAACTCGAAAGGAACACGAAACGGACAGGAACGACGAAGACAAGCGGTAATTTCCAACTGGGATTTACTGAGGAAACAACGTGTTTTTTATGCAGAAAAGTAAACAACACCAAAACTTGCCATGAATGCAAAACCGAACCACACTGTACTAGTTTACATTGCATGCAGCACATATCACTGATCGCATGAGAAAAACACGATGTGCTCAATATTGGTAAGGAGGAGGCCAAAAAATCAAACTCACAATTTACCTTCACTGCAGAGGACTGGTTCATGCACAGATATGATCATTCTTTGTATGATAATCCTCCAGGACTTCTCGCACACGCTGGTTGATGCATCTAGAGTGCGTGGTTCTTGATTATTCATCAGAAATTTGAACCAACTCTCCCAAACGCTGGTTTCGGTGAACAGGCTAAACTCTAGGAAGACCAAACTGCGTGTCTGGAATGCATCCAAGGTTAGTATTGGGCTTGCCAAATTTTGAAATTTGTAGAGCACCTATGGAGTACTCCAACAAAAGAAAAGGCTCATCAGATCCGTCGTATAGTTTGTCTCAACAGCTTCATGCGCAAGAAGGTAAATTTACAGATGAGGCAGCGCAGCGTGCATTAGAGGCAAAGTCATGCGAGTAGGCTACGCAATGCGCAGTTGTCCCATATCCACAGATACTCTTAAGTGTAAACCCAAGAAGACAGCCTTGCAGGTTGGTTGTGACAGTTTCCTCTGGTACAGGAAATTGTCATGGCCCATGGCTAAGTTTTGAGCCCAAGCAGTTTCGCTGAGTTGCTCGGGGCTTGGCGAAAGTTGCCTTGTTCGGACTATACCTTCATTCTGCTGTAGTTTTGTAGTTTTCGCCACCACAGACTATTCAATCCCTGCTGAATATATACTTTGGGCATATCAGCAGAAATTCAAATCTCCTCGTGCGTCCACGTTTCCAGTAAAAAAAAAGAAAGGCAGGAATGCATATTCCTTTCAGGTTTACGCCTTTTGTCGCTCAAGTTATGTGAACTATATTTTCGTATGAGCGCCTTGCACGCAATGCAATGGCATAGTGATTCACATATTCACCTTGTGCTAGTGAACATACGAATACCAGTTTGATTCTGAATACTAAGATGGCATCCAAACGTAACGGAGGCTCAATTATTGCGACGACCGTATGGAAATTGTATATTGTTTCTAACAGTCGTAATTAGCAGTGCAAGGTATCAGGCCTAACGCTTAGTGCTGCTCAGCAGTAGTGCGTTGTACTTAGCCAGGATGGAGCACTCCTTATTAGTGGTTAAGGAATGTAATTACTGGGCTTAAATGTGCTGTAAAATGATGTGATTTTGGTCAACACTAAGGTACATGGCGGTCGTACAAAGCCTCGAAACTATCGCCCTGTGGGAACGTTCTTCAGTGCCCTGTAAATGACTAACCAATATGCTTAGTCGCCATGATCATACCAGACGGTGTTGCGAAAGCCGTGCGCTTCGCAGCGGGAAGTTCACGCTGTGCAGGGAGACTGCCTTCTGTCTTCACTGGCTGGCTGCGTTACCTTAACGCATATGTGTGCCTCCAGGTTTTTAATATTTATGATAGCGGTAGCTAGGTGCCGCATGTGCCACTTTTTTCTGTGCCTCGCCTAAGCTACGCTTAAAAAAAGAAAAACATTACAACGGCTGGGTTTCGAACCCGCTCAAGAACGAATATATCAGCTTCCCTGTTCCCTACAGACAGCACTACGATCTCGTCGCAGCTGATCACACCAGCGAAGAATAGTGCAAGACACTCCCGTGCTGTGCAGCATGCATGCTCGCCTTCATAAAGTACCAACTGGAATACACTCTCGCGCTGTGCAACGAGCGTAATCGTCTTCATGCAGTTTCGTCTAAGCTGCTTCGTCATTTAACCTCTAGAGCTTATTCACGTGACGTCACTGCAGCGTAAATGGCAACCATGACACGCACAACGCAACATCGGAGAGGGGAAAGAAAATTAGAGAGGGCCTGCGGCGAATCGTGACACGGGGTCGGTGAACCTCTAGCTCTGGTTGGACGACGTTGCAAACGGCGTCTCGTGTCCGACCAATGAAGGGTGCGCAGCATGGAGAACTCCGGTAGACCGGTGCCGACGCACCGAAAACATTTTTTGCATGCTTTTAGTTTCAAACCGCCCAACGTTATTGCGCCTACACAATGCAGGGTTGCCACAACTGCCGCCTGCTAAACCTGATAGTGAATAGGGTCTATAGGAAAATCCGCCATAGGCACTCATCGGCATGTTTGGACGAGGTCCGCGAGCGTAGTGTCCGGAACGTCCACCAGACGGCGCAGGTAATAAGCTGGCGTGGCTGGAGGAAGCAACACTCGCTAAAGACAAAAAGCGCAGCCGTGGCAGACAAGCAGCCGAGGCCCCCGAACAATAAGCCAGTGTAGTTCATCGCCGAGTAGGTTTACGAAGCACGGAAGAGTGCCAAGATCGAAGTGGCAGCAGCGACAGTGGCTGCGCTCGATAAATTACGCTTGCACAACTTTGTTCAGCAAGAGCTGAAGCTCTAGAATATTTTTTGCGTCATACCAGTCCAGGAGTGTTCAAAGAGAAGGGAATTATAGTACTCAAACTGCGACTACATCGTCTCATCCCTGTTTCGCAAACATTATCTTGGAGCACTGTGTTGCACATCCTTATATGTGTCCCTAACATTTTGGTGTTTATGCAGCAAAAGCCCCAACAGTGAGCAAGTAAGGCGTCCAGTGTGCGCCGGCGGCATATGCCATAAAATTAGGTAATTTATCAGTGGACTATGTGACACCATCAGAGCCCATGACATGTTCGAGTTACAGCTGGTTTGGCCACGTCGCATATATTAGTGCTGTGGCGGTCTTGGCGTCAATAGGTTCTCGCGCGGCGTGAATGCATGAACATTTTACTGTCTAGGTAGCTTCTCGTATAAAGCTTGAGTGGTTCAAAAATATTAGAGGCGTGCGGCTACAGTATCTAAAAGTCTCCGCTAGGAGAAAAGGTGACCGCGGAAGTATAGCTGCTGAAAATGTGGTATTCGCCTCTTCACAGGCTCAGAATATGGCGGGAGCCAACATTATTGACACTAATGACAATGTCTTGCATAACGCTCAATATTTATTTCATCATTACATTTCATAAATTCTATTCCACATTTTAAGAAATTATGTAGCCACTCCACCATATGCGCAATAAATGCTTAAACTTCAATTTCGGCACCGAATATTTTATGTATTGTTCTATGCGTTTCTTTCGCTATCCCGTTTTGGCAGAAGAGAGTTTGCAGAAGAGAGAATGCGAAAGATATGTCGAGCATTTCCTCTGATTTAAGGAGTTGGTGCCAGCTTTCTTGCATTTGTTGTGACCAATTTTAAAAGACGGGATTTATCTGAAGAGTTGACTTCTATATCTAGCCTTCAAAACTAATGAAAAATGTCAGGCTAAACAAAAGTAATTGTGTCAGAGTTACATTTACCTTTCATTTAATAAGAGCGCGAAGCAGGGTGGAAAGCTTTATAATTTATAGTTGCTCATCGCTTATACCATGCGAAATACACATGCGAAATGAATATTTCAACGTCCCAGGCCACAATATAGAAATACAATGAGTTAGTTTCCCCTTTCTTTTGTGCTCTTTAAGCGTAACAAATGGTCAGGACGTCCGACTGCGACCTTGTTAGCCACCTGCATGCGGGGCGTCGAGTTGTTCTTTTTTTTTATAGCAACAACTGGCGGCTGGCTTTCTTTTGGGAACGTTCCCTTTTCCCGCCGCCCCCCCCCCCCCCCTCCTACGCTCAAAACATTTCAGTAATATGTTTCTGTACAATGACAGTGCAAGTTAAACCTAAATTGGTCGAAATGTGCAATTCCGATCTTTCAACGGTAGGATCAAACTTTTTTCTCCTCACTGGTTGTCTGTTAGCGAGTTAAACGGCCGCTGAAAAGAGTCTGTGAACGCAACTTAACGATATCATACACTCAGTGAAAGCCGGAATTTATTACGGGGAAGGTAATTGCATCGAGCAAGCGTTGCCATGCTCCATCGTTTCATGCCGTGTCCCGGCTCTGCTGGCGAGTGTTTTTATGCCTGTTTAGAATAAAAAACTTCACATAATGCATCATTATGAAGAACACGCCTATGGGAATATGTTAGTAGCTTTTAGTATCGCAGATTATAAAAAAATTATTTAAGATAACAACTCACACATAACGGATTCGAACAAATGTTTTGGCATTAAGAGAGGTTGTGTTAGTTCATTGTGCCAAAGAACTGTTTATTTTTATTATTGCACTCATATAATACAATATTTACACTAAAAACGTCAGCCGTATTTGATTCAGGTAGCATGATTAACATTTCTTCAGTGACTTTACCGATTCAATGCGAGGGTTCTAAGCAGGCGCTGGATGGTTGACTTTAGATGCGCTCTTATTCGCTTTAAATATATTTTTAATATTTTCCCCCAGGCGACGTTACTCAATGGTCCTTAACACAGCTTCCAAACAACAATTCCCGGTTTCAGTAACAATAGCAGTTAGAAAAGGCATGTTTATGGGTAGCTGTATTATTTACAGTGAACAACTGCAAACAGGAAAATCTAGCTAAATGCCTCAGTGAAGATATCAATAAAACAACTTGGAGCCAGTACCGAGATAGTCTTGTTGGTTGGTATGAGTGGGACGCATTGAGGATTTGGATAGACTCACCAACGGCAAAGGTAAGTTAATGCTAGAAATCACTAAGCAGTCTAACCTAGTCATTGCGAATAGATAAAAAAGATGTAAAGGCCAGATGACGTGGGATCTTCGGAATCACGCTAGCGAGGACGGAAATTAATGAAGGCGCGTAATGCTTTTGAAGTGAACATAAATGTATTAGCCTTCAGATGGGACACTTGGTATAAAAACAAATCAGGAGGTACAACGAGCAAGCGCAAATTTAATCTGCAAATACCTAGAGCTAATAGTATCAGGCATTAAAGAAACAATAGAAAAATACCCCATGGAGGTGCGGGATTATCATAAGTTAGCACAACTCACCCGTACAAAAATTCGACAAGGAAAAGAGTTGAATTGGTGGAAAGGTGGGAGGGATGCTCGAAGGTGGTGGATAATGAAATTAAACAGGCAATAGAACGAAAAAGAATGACATCCATAAAACAAAGAGAATCTATGAATATGAAGCTATCGCAAGTGGAAGTAAACGAAAAATGGGAATCCTGTCGGCAAAAGAAACTGGAAGTGGAGATGCTTGTCTAGGGTAAAATAAAACAGCACGCCGATTCCTGGACGACCGAAGTGCTCGACTCAAATAAAGATGCGGCAAAGAAATTCTGAAACCATCATAGTCTGGCAGAAAGAAACGATAGGAAGCAACAATAGATTCAGGACGCCGAGGAAAAATTTCTGAAAGGGGATGACACTATAAGATAACTTACATCAGTTATTGCCGAATATTTTAGGCGCGATGACGTGGTAATCACCTTCAATGAGGAAATTGCATCAGACAACATGAAGGAGAGGAGCTTAAAACTGAAATTTTTTAACTTAAAGACGGCGAGACAAACATTTCTCTATGTACGACCATGGGGATGGACGAAGTTCCAGTCAAGCTAATAATGGGCTTAGCCCAAGAAGCAAGAACTCCTTCTTAGAGGCATTGAAAACAGTCATAACAAATAAAGAAATTCCGGATAGCTAGCGATTTAGTACGATAAACTTAGTCTTTAAAGGAAAAGAAAATAAGAGCATTAAATCACTTAGACCGATCATTATACCGTTAGATACGTAGAGGCTCACATTGCATGCAGTACAACTAAAATTAAGGCAGGGATATAAAGTAATAATGTACTGGGCGAACTGCAGAGCAGGTTCAGAAGTGATAGTCGTCTAGATTATAGCATTTTTTCAAGTATAAGCTAATTAAAATCATCATCATCATCATCAGCCTGATTATACCCACTGCCGGGCGAAGGCCTCTCCCATATTTCTCCGCTTAACCCGGTTCTGTGCTAGCTGCATCCACTTGACCCCTGCGAACTTCTTAATCTCATCCGCCCACCTAACTTTCTGCCGCCCCCTGCTACGCTTTCCTTCCCTTGGAATCCAGTTTGTTACCCTCAGCGACCATCGATTATCCTCTCTTCGCACTACATGTCCTGCCCATGTCCATTTCTTCTTCTTAATTTCCACTAGAATGTCGGTAACTTGAGTTATTTCTCTGACCCACTCCGCACGCTTTCTATATCTTAACGTTACCCCTACCATTTTTCGTTCCGTAGCCCTCTGGGTTGTCCTCAACTTAAGTAGAACTCTCTTGGTTAGCCTCCACGTTTCAGCCCCATAGGTGAGTACAGGCAAGATGCAACTGTTGTATACTTTCCTCTTGAGCGATACCGGTAAGTTGCTAGTCATAATCTGCGAGTGCTTGCCAAATGCGCTCCATCCCAATCTTATTCTTCTTGTTATTTCCTTTTCATGGTCCGGATCTGCGGTTACTACCTGCCCTAAGTAGACATATTCGCCTACTACTTCCAGTAATTCGCTACCTAATGTAAACTGCTGTTCCTTTCCGAGGCTGTTGAACATTACCTTAGTCTTCTGCATATTGATTTTCAAGCCTACCTTTCTACTTTTTCTGTCTAGATCATCAATCATTATTTGCAGTTCATCCCCCGAGTTGCTTAGCAAGGCAATGTCATCAGCAAATCGCAGATTACTGAGGTATTCTCCATCTACCCTTATCCCTAACTGCTCCCATTCCAAGTCCCTGAATACTTCCACTAAACAAGCTGTGAATAGTACTGGGGAGATTGTGTCTCCTTGCCTAACACCTTTCTTTATGGGAATTTTGTTGCTTTCTTTATGCAGAACTATGGTTGCTGTGCAGCCACTATATATATCTTCCAGCACTTTCACGTACGACTCGTCTACCCCCTGATTTCACAATGCCTGCATCACCGCCGAGGTTTCAACTGAGTCAAATGCTTTTTCGTAATCAATGAATGCTATGTATAGGGGCTGGTTATATTCCGAGCATTTTTCTATCACCTGATTGATGGTATGGATATGATCGATAGTAGAGTACCGTTTCCGAAACCCTGCTTGATCCTTTGCTTGATTGCAGTCTAAGGTTGTCCTGATTCTATTAGCGATTACCTTAGTAAATACCTTATA
>JAJIZL010032449.1:68492-80187 GCA_023969395.1 Amblyomma maculatum
GGGCTGGTTATATTCCGAGCATTTTTCTATCACCTGATTGATGGTATGGATATGATCGATAGTAGAGTACCGTTTCCGAAACCCTGCTTAATCCTTTGCTTGATTGCAGTCTAAGGTTTTCCTGATTCTATTAGCGATTACCTTAGTAACTACCTTATACGTAACAGACAGTAAGCTGATTGGTCTGTAATTTTTAAGGTCCTTAGAGTCCCCTTTCTTGTGAAGGAGGATAATGTTTGCATTCTTCCATGGTTCCGGTACCGTCGATGACACCAGGCACTGCGTATACAGGGTGGCCAGTTTTTCTAGCACGATATCCCCCCCGTCCTTCAGCAAATCTGTAGTTATCTGATCCTCTCCAGCTGATTTCCCCCTTTTCATAGTTTCTAGTGCTTTATTGACTTCGTCCTTCGTCACTGGTGGAACGTCTGACTGTTTTTCCCTACCGCCAATCTCATTACGGTCCTGACTACTTTGGCTACTGTAGAGATCTGTATAGAACTCCTCGGCTACTTTGACTATCTTGTCCATATTAGTGATGACGTTGCCCGCCTTGTCCCTTATCGCATACATCTGGTTTTTGCCTATGCCCAATTTCTTCTTTACCGCTTTGAGGCTTCCCCCGTTCTTTAAAGCATGCTCAATTTTCTCCATGTTACACTTCCTTATATCGGCCACCTTGCGCTTATTGATTAGCTTTGATATCTCGGCCAATTCGATCTGGTCTGTCGGATTGGAAGCTTTCATACTCTGGCGTTTCTTAATCAAATCTTTCGTCTCCTTAGACAGCTTACCGGTATCCTCTCTAACTATCCTACCGCCTACTTCTACCGCACACTCAGTAATGATATCTCTGAAGTTATTGTTCCTTGCCTCTAGGGTAATGTCGCCATCCTCAGTTAGAGCTGAATACCTATTCTGTAGCGAGATTCTTAACTCTTCTGCCCTCCCCCTCACCGCTAATTCGTTGATGGGTTTCTTTCTTACAAATCTATTGCGTTCCTTCTTCAGATTTAGGCTAATTCGGGACCTCACCATCCTGTGGTCACTACATCGCACTTTTCCGATTACCTCTACATCCTGCACAATGGCGGGGGTTGAACACATTATGAAGTCGATTTCATTTTTAGTCTCTCCGTTAGGACTTTTCCATGTCCATTTCCGGTTCTTCCGTTTGCTGAAGAAGGTATTCATGATTCGTAAGTTATTGCGCTCTGCAAACTCAACTAGTAACTCCCCCCTGCTATTCCTTGAACCAATGCCATAGTCACCTACTGCCTTGTCCCCTGCCTGTTTTTTCCCTACCTTGGCATTGAAGTCACCCATTAGTACAGTATACTGCGTCTTTCCTTTTCGCATTGCCGATTCTACATCTTCATAGAAGCTTTCAACTGCCTGGTCATCATAACTACATGTAGGTGCATAGGCCTGTAAAACCTTCAGTTTATACCGCTTATTAAGCCTAATTACGATGCCTGCAACCCTCTCATTAATACTATAGAATTCATCTATATTACCCGCTATATACTTATTGACAAGGAAACCTACACCTAGTTGTCGCCTCTCTGGTAAACCTTGATAACACAGTACATGCCCATCCTTCAGTACAGTATATGCCTCATTCGGCCTCCTAACCTCACTAAGCCCTATGACATCCCATTTCATGCCCACTAGTTCCTCTAACAGCACTGCTAAACTAGCTACACTAGCTAGGGTTCTAGCATTAAACGTTGCCAGGGTCAGTTTCCAATGGCGGCCTGTCCAGCGGAGCCAGGCTTTCTTAGCACCCCCTGCTGCGTCACAGGTCTGACCGCCGCCGTGGTCAGTTGTTCCGCAGCCGCTGGTGACTGAGGGCCGGGGTTTTATGGAGCTTATCATAGGAGGTTGTGGCCAATTACTGCACCAGGGTGGCCAACTCCTGTTCTGGTGAGGGAGTGCGTTGCCGGAGGTGTTCACCGGCATCAGGTCGCACCCCAAACCTGTATATGCAATTCCATCGACACGCGGACTTTTTTTTTCTTTCATCCGGTGGAGAATTGCGCGGCACCGGGATTTGAACCCCGGTCCTCTTGCATGCTAGGCGGATGTTCTACCGCTATGCCACCGCTGCCCCTTATTAAAATAAAATGGACGTAGCCAATAGGCTTCCAGGATTAATGTGTGTGGACGACACTGTTCTGTTAGCCTATAGCCAGGAAGATTTGAAAGCATAGGTTAATAAAGATGGATATGATGAAGATACAGCTGGCTTTAACTTCAGCGCAATTATATCGGGTTTGGCCTTAAGAGATTAAATGATTTCACTGATAAGAAGCTTATAATACCAGGGAGTTAGATACGTTGACTGGTAGAATATACATATTTTTAGATATGAATACACGAAGGGTGGGTATAAATGCAAAAACATGCACGGGTCACCAGGGCGATGGGACGAAAGAATGCCGCGATTTGGAAGGCCAGAGCATTGTGGGGTGCAACAAGTATGAAGCATTTAAAGGTATTTGGAAAGAAATATTGGTACCAGGGTTAACCTTCGGGAACAAGTTTTGTGCTCAAGGGCAGAAGTCCAGTCGGGATTAGAAATAAATCAGAGATCTGTGGGGAGGTTAGGATTTGGAGCCCATGGCAAAACTACGAACGAAGCAGTAAAGGGAGACATGGGTTGGGCATCTTTCGAGGCACGAGAGGCTCAGAAGAAAATATTGTGCGAAGAACGCCGGTGATGGACCTTATGGGCCCAGAATCGGTAAACTTGTGCTCAGAGGCAGGCGAGGGTTCCACTCAACTCTCACTCCGTGGCGACGCTGGATCTGGTGTGGTTTCTGTGAAGACGTGGCTGTGATGGGTGGATTCGACACGTGGAGGTCCGCTCAAGACGCTTGGGTCCTGGGGATGGCCACAAACAACCAAAACCCTAAGCAGGATCGATGAAGACCAGCGAACACGCTCCAACGCTACTTTACCTCTTCTTCTCACTCCGCACTGCTCCCTTCTCTTTCCCTACTCGCGCTACCACCATGCGCTATGCTACAACTTCATGACACTACCCCCAGCTTTAAGACGGTTACAGCGGAAATGTTCTAGTCTCTGGCAAAGGGAAGTGTGTCCTGTCCAGAATAGTACCCACGCAACTAACACAGCAGTAACACACAACATAGACACAACACTAAAACACCTGTAGGAGCAATGAAATGTTGACGAATGCAGGCCACAGTTCACACGCGACATGAGCAGTCAGCACCCACATTGTCAGTTCCCTTGATGTATTCGACGCTGAAACAATATTCTTGCAGCATTAGGCTCAATCGTAAAACTGAATTGTTCACATGTCAAGCCGATTGCAAGGACCGAAGCGGTTGATGGTCATATTGATTTATGAATGGCTTGCCCTAGTGGTAAATGTGAAATTTTTCAAAGGCGCAGACAAGCGCTAGACACTACCGCTTTATGGTAGAATAGCGTGTCTCTAGCGGTAGTTGCGGCTCACGTACGCCACCGAATGCAGCACTTTATCATCACCTGTTTGCGGCAAAACTGCGCTCAAGCTGATGCTCGAAGAGTCTGTGTGCCGCACAAATAGTGGTAAAAGGTCCTGAGTTTGAAGTATTGGCGAAGTACGAAGGTTCTTCTTGAGAGCCTGGAACGCTTATTCCTGCGCTGAAACCCAAGCGACGACGTTGGGCTGGGCCTTGCTTGAGTTCGGTGAAGGGCTTAGAGATAGACGCAGAATCTTGGATGAAGTTTCAGTAGTATGTGGTGAGGCCAATAAATGACCTTGCTGCCTTCTTGTCCAAGATCTTGTCCAACGTCTTTTACATTGGTTCCATCTTCGACTCACCAACACGATGACCAAGGAAAGAAATCGTGCGCTCAACATTCTCGCACTTGCTTGGCTTGATGATGAGCCCGGCATCGCATATTCTGCCGAAGACACGTCTCAAGGTTTCCATAAGTTGAGGCCACGTGTCAGTTACGATTACCACATCGCCGAAGTTGTAATACACATTTTTCACGTCACCTAACACAGCTTTCATCAGGTGTGCGAATATGGCTGGTGTTGTTTTGATGCCAAAAGGCATATATCGGAAATGGATAGTCCTTACATATTGGGAAAAGTCGTTTTTCCGTGCTTCCAGCAGCCATAGGCACCTACCAAACCCTTCGTAAAATCGAATTTGGAGAAAAACGTTTTCTGTCTTATAAGAGCGAGGACGACATCAATGCGCAAAATGTGGGCTCACAGTCATACTTCAGGACCTTATTGAGCTGCCGGAAGTCGATATACAATAGTATGCTGTTGTCTGGCTTCTTGACAGCTACAATTGGCACATGGTACGCGGACTTCGATCAACATATCCGATTATTTCACAGGCTGGTTTTTTCGGCATTGAGTACGATGCCACTGTTTTAGAGCATGTGCTTTTTGCGTCATCGGCTCAAACCGAATGTGCTTGCCAAAAGGAGCTTTGCATATTGGGGTTATTCGCGATCTACTGCACATTTTCTCACAGCTTGCTTATCGTAGAGCATGTCCTTTCCCACCAGCAACATCCTTCTTGAGATGAACTAGCACTGGTTTTACGGCTTCGAGAACATAGAAGAGCTGTGGCCAAACTTTCGCTTCCGCTTGTTCTCCAGATAGTCTAGAAATACGCTTGTCAGTATGTGCACCTTTCTTAGTCAGCCTCTGTTGCCCACCTTTCCGGCGGTGGTCTTCACCAGGTATATCAGTCGCTGCAACATCATCTAACGTGAGACAGACGTCTCAACAAACCGGAGAATTCCCAGTGCTTCTCAACACTCGATTTAAGTGCTTCTCACGCCCAGCATTTCGTTGCTGCCTTATAAAACCTAGGTCTCTTAAACTCTTGTTATGCATTTACTCATATTCCGACATTCTCAAGTTTCTGCTCTTAACGATTTCATCCTCAACAATCTTCCCTTAGGTGGTCAGTCGTTCCTTATGAGGTGCTTCGTTTTGACTATTTCAGTGACAGTCAGAAGCGCACCTTTCCATCCAGAGATATGTCTTGCTGGAGCTCTCAGTCTCGTTATGAACTAACGCGAACATATGAGGACCGTGGCCAACTACAGCTATGTCAAAACAGAGCTCATGTACCTCGAATGGCTCCATAAGTCCTTTGACAGCTTTGTTTTTATGCTCTTGATGTGATCTTACCCTACTACCAGGTACTGCGGTCTGTAATGCCCCAAATGCTTCAATAAACGGTGAGGTCACTTCGTTAGCGCTCTCACCCAGCCCAGTAGCTCTTTCTATATAACGTCCAGCATGAAATCAGATGTTTTTTTCCTCCGCTGTCGTGCGCTTTGGAAGCTAAAAGAGTGCTTTTTCCGCCGCCTTCAACCACCGTTCTCTTTCAAGGAGTTCTGTCACCACATGCAAATGCTTGGGCTCGACATTAGGCGTCAGCCGCTCATCTTTTCGCGCTTCTGCCCAGTCCGCTTCTCATTTTTTTTTTGTCAATGCTAAGCTGTTCTTTGTACCAGCCGAGGAATTCTTTAAGCGTCATACCTTGTTGCTCGCTCATAAGCACCGATGTCTCGAGCTCCATCTTCACTCCTTACGACGGCTCAGATCTGGCACGGCGGGAAATGACGTTTACCCGAATCCTGGCAGGATCGCCAGATTGTGATGGAACTTCTGAGCCCAGGATCTGTGAACTCACGCTCAGAAGCAGGCGAGGGTTCCACTCGCCTGTCATACTGCTGCGACGCCGGATCCGGTGTGGATTCAGCGAAGACGTGGCTGTGATGTGGTTTCGACGCGCGTAGGTCCGCTCCAGACGTTCGGGTCCTGGGGATGGCCACAAATAACCAAACCCCAAGCCAGAATGATGAAGAGCAGCGAACACGCTCCAACGCTTTTTTACCTTTACTTCTCACTCCGCACTTCTTTCTTATCTTTCCCTACTCGCGCTACCACCATGCGCTATGCTATTACTTTATGACAACGCATCATGAAAATGGAGGACAATAGGTGGCGAGGTACAGTATTTAAACACTTATACCAAAAGTTATTGAGTCATTGAGTCACATTGGCGGAATAGGACCAGGAAACTAACCATCAAGTATGCAGGAAGGCAGGACGGAGAAATCGTGCTCACGGCCTTATGCTATCCTCACCATGAGGCGTCATATGACGAATGCGGGCGGGAACATTAAACGACAGGTAAGGAACACAGAGGCTAAAAACTGAAATAATTCAATGGAAAAGAAGCCGTCCCGACACATATATAGAAAATAGAAAACTCCGATTAAAAAAGCGACCTTTTATGACAACCCAAGCTCTCTGAAATATCTTTGAATCTAGTTCATGGATGTCTTAGATCCCAAAGCTACAAACGCAAGCCTAATCCAGACCATGAAATAGATACTATGTACGATAGGGGACCAGAAACAAGTGCACATCTTATGCTGGAGTGTTGCAGTACCCATCTAGATGTCGGTGCGGCCATAATCACTCTAGCCGAGGCCCTGGGGTTTAGAGGCAACAAAGGAGATCTGAATGAATCGGCAGTAGAGGTTAGCAAGAAGTACTTGGAAGATTGGTGGCTAAACAGTAGGACGTGGACGCAAGAAATGTAAATGAGGATTAAAGAGACGAATTTAAAGATAGATGTGGTCTAAGATTATTGTCATTTAAGTTGAAGATTTGTCTAAATCAAAAAGCATATAAAAGGGAGGTTAACCATGGCGATGACTACAACCCCGCCGTTTCAGAGGGGATCGTCCGTCCGTCTGTCCGTCCGTCCTTCCTTCCTTCCTTCCTTCCTTCCTTCCTTCCTTCCTTCCTTCCTTCTTTCCTTCCTTCCTTCCTTCCTTCCTTCCTTCCTTCCTTCCTTCCCTCTATCCATCCATCCATCCATCCATCCATCCACCGTTGCGAGAATGAAATCATGCGATCTAAATTTCTGGAGACCTCTACCACGCCACATCTTTTAGCTTCAGTAGCCTTGAAATGTTAAACCCTCTGAAGACGTTTTATCATATATATTTCTCGCATTCATTGCGCCAAACACTGTTCACCGTTGCGTTATGGAATATTTATTTCACATATGAGGGGGGGGGGGGGGGGGGGGGGGCTTTATAATATTTTGATATGTTTTGAAATAAAGCGTATTGCATGTGCGGAAAAAAGGGACCGTAACAGCTGTTTTATTACAGGTGTAATGATAAAACCTTTTGACACTTGCTCCACAACGTAAATAAAATGTTTGGCCGTGCTAAAAGGAAGCATTAGGCACGCCTGGGCGTCGCATAAAACAAATGAATGCGTTTATTTTATATTCAGCTATCAATATATCACTTAACAGTTATCACATAACTTATACACTTAACAGGTAGAAAAGAAGTACAGAATGCATTTCCCGGGGTATTATTGAAAATCCAAGACCCTACATGTTTCTTTCTCTATTTTTCAGCTTACGCTGCACCACGGGAAAGTGTTCCTTCAGTGGAAATTCCACGAATTGGCTCACACCAAACCTCGCCCCAAGGAGAGGATAACGGCGATGTCGAGAGGGCCGGAAACAGTCAGTCAGCCCAGACGCCTGAAATATCTGAAATAACACCAGAAGCAAGCAAGAACGATAACGGCGAGGGTAAAGGACTCCAGGAACGGAGCGAGTCGGCCAACAACGCTGCAAAAGAACAGCCAAAGGCTGCTGATTTCGCAGAAGGACGTGAAGCGCAGAGCGAGTCGTTCAATAACCCCGCGCAAAAGTCACAGGAAGACAATTGGGCAAACCAGCCCGCCTCACGGAGCGAGTCAGCCAACAATGATGTGAAAGAAGAGAAAGATGAAGCCGGTTTTTTCTGAGGCCGCGTATCGGAAAGCCCATTAGCTACTTGGAATCAATGTGTCAGCGGCATATCTTATCGACGAAGACGGCAGCGCTTCAGAATCAACCCAAAACCCCCATATCTCAACACTAGGCGCCTTTTCATCTTATAGCTGATTGCACTGCACAATAGCTTAGTACAATTTAAATAAAGAGCATATTCGCCCTCTCTGTCTATGCGTGAAATCGATCCCTCGTTTATTATGCATTGTTAATTTATCAATCAGCCGTTAAACCTTTTCGCTGCGTCTGGTACAAATTTCAAAATGTATAAATCATTCTCTCGAAAGGGTCTGCCCAGCTCGATAATGCCCTAAAAATGTGGCTGCCTCTAGAAATTGGTTGTCTTTATGGCACCACTTGCAAAGAACGATGCTCACTCTACGCCTGCATGGTTATTGAAACCAATACAAGAAGTAATAATGTTCTTCATACTGGTGGAATGAAAAGTACACCTCTGGGTATAATGCGGCTCAACACAGCCGAACACCACTACGTACCGGAAGACAAATGGCAGCTGGCATGTAAGTCAGCTGCATTTTGAACAAAACATGCTGGCCGCAGCGCTGGTAGTATCACAGATACTGACCTTTTATGCCGACCTGTTTGCATTTGCATTCAATCGATACATCTATTTGTGTGGTTTCGGCTACAGCACTATAAAATGTACCTCGTAGCTAAATCTTTTTGTGTCCATAGCAGTGATAATTACCCACGTGAAAATTCTTCTGACGTTTACACATTCCAAAAAACACCCTGATATTACGTAAACAAACCCATTAATTAATGACTTGAACCTTGTCACCACTGTTACGGTTGCGAAACCGAAATCAGACACCCCAAGTCTGAAGGCAAGTAAAGTCTACCAAGCTGCTAGAACAAAAGCACCAAGCACCGCTTGAGGCGTCAGTCGTCCTGTGTGAAGTTAAACAAACGGATGTCGTCTGTACCCTGTAACGAATTTGTCTAATTTTAAAGAAACCGACATAAGTATACGCTGGTGCCTAAACTCGGGACGTACGCCACGACCAAACGACGGCGACCACTAATAAAGAAAAAGCCGATTTCTACCCCAAAGCTGCCGCACAGTGCTGCCAGAGTGCAGCGACGTGGAGCGACACTAAGCGCAGAGAACAGCTGTTCGGTCTCAGATGACCCGACTCTTTTGCGATATTGACTCCTGCATGAAGAGCCGCATGGACAATGTAAAAGAACTCAGTGTTTTGTTGGCGAGCCTTAGCGCTCTGTAGACCCATCTGAGCGAAGTTTACGCCTCTGTCGAGACGCTAGTTCCAGAGACAAAAGCTTAGCAGGACTATATCGAATCGATCGAGTATAACGACCAGATCGTTACATACATCACGAAACTCCAAGAGGACATTACAAATGCAAGGAATGAGGCCGCCGAGAGAAGGAACCTTACCTCACAACGACGCAGTCACGACGAACGGGACCTTCCAAGTGAATCTTCGAAGGCTAGAACTAAAAAAACATTTTACTGCAAAGAAGTGCCATGGCAATAGTTTTGGAGCAGTTCGAGCAAATTATCCTTAAAAAAGACCCTCTTACGACCCTGGATAATTTCGAATACCTCAAATCTGTGGTGACAGGCAAAGCAACGATAGCGATCCAGGGCCTTTCCCCCCAAATTGCAGTGCTATGACGACGCCATCTTGCAGCTCCAAAGACGTTTCGGCAAAGCGAACGCCATCGTGCAAGTGCACATGCTTGCGCTCTTGGACCATGAGCCTGTGTGGAGTGCCAAAGAAACACGCTCCCTCCGGTGGTTATACGATGCCCTCGTCTTAGGGATCCGAGGCCTACAGGCGCTTGCTTGGCCAGACGCAGTGAACGTACGGAACACTGCTCGACTTCCATCGAGCTGTGGCGAAAGAGAAGGCGTCAGAAACCGTAATAGGGAGCTCGGCAGGAGGAAGAATTCCGCTGCGGGTCGATGACGCACCGGGAGAGTCAACAGAAAAAGAAACGGCCGCAAACTATATGCTGTCATTACAAACTCGTTGAATTTGTGAGGATTGAAGTACAAAGTCGCAAAAGCCTGGTTGCGCAGCAAGGTATGAGCACGAAGCACTTAGCGCCAAAGCCGAAAATGTTAAACCCAACTGAGAATAACAAGAACAGCGCTGTAACAAAATTTAAAACATCAGCAGCTCTACTGCACAAAACAGCAAAACGAAATTGTTGTTTATTTTGCACGGAGTGCAATCACGAAACTGCCGCATGCTGTGAGCTAGCATTCAATTATAAGAAATGAGGAAAATGCTACGATTGGGAAGACGTTGTTTTTGCTGCATGAAACCGAAGCATCATGCTAACTAGAGCAGAACCAACAAGCAACATTAGATGCGCACTTAGTATGGGACGGCATGTAACAACCATTTGCGATCCGTAATTCACCAATTCGAAATTTAGGCAAATGTAAACGACATGACAACTGTCCCGTAAACTGGCTTTCTACGTAGGAAGAATCTAAAAAACGCGAAATACGACTGGAACCAGCAACTGTATTGTGTACAAGCGGGCGTAAGTAGACTCGTTATATGATCTCTGAAGCGGACTCTAACGGTCATTCATTACTCACCAAGCATATGTAAAACCTCAGTTGTAAAATTCTTGAAAAGAAACGCTGCGCGTGGCTGTGTTCGACGGACCCCAGTCAGAACCAGATTTTAACTGGTGTCTAGGTCGCTAATCTCGCACTATAAGAAGAAGCATTAGACCGAAGTTCTCGAGACAAACATAGTCTGTGAGCAAAGAAACCTGCTTCCTCACCTCAAGTATAAAGAATTACTTGGATCCCTGACTGCTGCTGACATGATCTGTGATTGCGAAAGAGGTAACAGACCTGCTTATCGGCTCAGAGCACTACTGGGAACTTGTAATGAGAAGCAAGGAGCTCAAAGGGAAACTGCGAGCAGTGAGAACACCCTTTGGATGGTGCATTCAAGGCCCGATAGGATAATAGGCTTGTCACTCACAGTGCATGCAAACCTCTGCTCTTCGTGTATCACTTGCGGGGAGAGAAACTGCTAACTGCCAGGAACTATTCTCGACTCTCGGGTCGATTAGACCAACGGCCGATGATAACTATGCGGAGTCAAGCTGCTTGATGCTTTCGAAGAGAATATCATGCGCAGTGGCTCTATATACGAGGTGGCCTTTGCATGGAAGAATATAAATCTAAATGACACAAAGGAAGTTGCTGCAATATGTTTGTTCCAACAGACAAACTGCGTTTGAAAAACTCCTCATCTCTTGGAGGAGCACAACGCTATCATCAAACAGTACTGCACAAAGGACATAGCTTAACCAGTGGTCAAAAACGAAGGGGGAAAGCTGATCTACATGCCCATCAGCCGGTCTTCCGAGAAACGAGTAATAGAAAGAAATCAGCAGTGGTTTTCGACGCTTTATCGCAAGGACAAAAATCAAATTTCCTTAATCAAAACATTGGAAGCGGACCGAATTTGTCAGCTGATCTTGTAGCATTGCTACTAAATATCAGAAGCCACAGACATTTTTTGTAGCCGACATTTAAAAGCCATTTTTGTAAATAGAGATCAGAGAAAACGGCAGAGATTCATTGCACTTTCTGTGGTACCATGTAAAACCGGATGCAAATGGACCAACACACGAAGTACAGAATTGGCGAATGAAGCGAGCCCCCTTTAGAACAACCACAAGTCTTTTCTTGTTGACAGCGACTCTCCAGAATTATTCGCAAATTATAGGAGACTATCAATGCTCTTAACTGGGCTATTCGATGAACGAATTCCGGCATGGTGCTAGCGCACAAGGAGGACACACACGGC